>JASDQU010014286.1:70153-112680 GCA_032191745.1 Picea mariana | reverse complement strand
TTTTTACAGTCTCTGTACATTTCTTTCATTAATAGAAATCGTGTATTACTGTATATCTGTGTTTATGGTTGCATCTCTGATATATTTCTGTTATATTATTGGATATACACGATATCTCTGTGCATTTCTTTATTATATCTCCTCTCTCATTTCGTGCCGAAAATAATCCGGATCACCTGGGAGACGACAAGATCCAACTTTGATGATAGACAAAGTTTGGAAACATTTTTGGGTTGTAACCATCTATCTGGTGAATCCATTGCAACGAAGTGGCTCTGAGAAGAGCTCATACCAGGGCAAACCAAGAAAGACCACTAACAACACCAATTCCAGATCCTTAGAAGATCATCAGAAGGGGAAAATCTTTGCAAAAACAAACTTTCGGGTCTGCAAGAGCATCTAATCCAGGTATTTCAAGAAACACTTCTTCTTTTGTATCTAAAGAACCTCTTTTCGAATCCCCTTCTGCTGAAACTTCTAGTTCTCATAAAATTGAAATTATGTCGGAAAACTTGAAAGGTGAGGAGCCTTCAATTTCCTCTGATATTATAGATTATATTTCTGAGCATGTTATTACATCTAATTTGAGAGAGGAAGTTGTAGGATCCCTTCAGCAAAAGGACTCTTCCTCTTCTTTGAATTCTTCACCAACTAATCCTATAGAGGGTGTATTCCATACTCATACCAGTCTGCCCGTTCTTGAAGATATTTTACAAGATATTTCCTCGACGGGTGAAGAAAACTTAGCCTTACTACTCGATCAGTTTTACAGAGCCTCTTATTTTCCACCTTATTCAGAAATTTTTCCCAGGGTAGTCATCCCGCCAGTGTTTCTCCTTCTTTCCTCAGTGAAGTAAGACAACCATTGTTTATAGGCTCACCTATCCCATCTCAGCCTTCATCTTCTGAAGATTCTTCCTCTGCATCAACCCCCAAGATTTCCATGGTTGTCCCTTTGACCAAGATGGAACAAATCTTAGCAAATAGGTATGCCCCTCTGGTGTTGCCCAATCCCTTATCAGCCATGCCAATAGGAGATTATCAGAAATATATGCCAAAGTTTACTGGATCCGGGGATTATACTATTGAAGAACATATAGAAGCTTTCTATGCTTATGCTGAGAACATTAACATTTCAGAAGAAGATGTTTGGACTAGAACTTTTGTGCAGAGCTTGGATGGCCAAGCCAAGAAGTGGTTCAAGGAACTACCAGCAAATTCAGTGGTAGGTATTGAGTAGTTAGATGAGGTGTTTTTGAAACACTGGGGAGAAAGAAGAGATATCTTGTATTACATATCTGAATTCGGAAATCTAAGAAGAGAAAATGGGGAGTCAGTCTCATACTTCACCAAAATATTCAATAAGATGTTCGACAAGATTCCTGCAGTGATCAAGCCAACTGATGCATCAAAAAAGATCACTTACTCTTCTACCTTTGATCCAGAATTTTGCTTAATCCTTAGAGAAAGAAGATCAGCCACACTCGCTTTAATGCAAGATGTTTCTCTTGAGGTTGAATCTAACATTATGGCATCTCAGAAACTTAAAGGAAAATTTGAGAGAAAGAAGTCTTTTGCTGACCCTCCTTCTTCAAATACCAAAATGGAAAAGATGGCCAAGATGTTGGATAACTTGACCTCGGAAATGTCAAAATTGAAAATTCAGAGTCAACAGGCAGCAAGAATTAAAGAGACTAATGCTTATGCTCCCAGGAATCCTAATGTGTTCCCTTACAGAAGGAACAACCAACAGGTCTAGATCCTTCAGAGAGACAAGAATGCAACTGAGGATCAAAGAATCAGGGGGCCCTTCCAAAATGTAATGCTAGAAGAAGAACATGAGATACCTCATGACAAAGTTGAAGAAGAAGATGACATCAATTGCTTTGGGGATGAAAATGATTCCTCCTTTTTGACACAAGTAGATTATGAGGAACCCCATATGGACAAAAAAATTCATGAGGAAAGCATTGAAGAATCTTTTTATCAAACAGATGATCAACCAGGTTGCAATTTAAGATCTAAGACTGCTGCTCCAAAGCCATTTCTTGTTGCTCCCAGGAAAAAGAAAGAAGTTGCTACCAAGTAGTATGTTGCTCTTGTAAAGCAGACCTCCACTCCTGCAAAACAGTAGCAGAAGCAATTGCAGCCCCAAGACAAAGAGAAAGTCATCCTCAGAGCTCCTCCTAACAAAGTAAAAACTTCTGATAGATTATCATACTCTTTTAATTTCGAATCAGAAATTCAGAAAGTAAAAATGCCTATGCCATTGACTAAACTTATGAAGAATGACATTTTCAAGTCTGTTATCCTGAAGTCCCTTGAACCAAAGACTCCTCCAGCTGCTGATTACGTAAACCTACAAGATGACAAGCCAACAGTGACTATAGGACCTATGGTAGAAGACCAAGATGACTCTTGTCCACCCTTCTACATATCCCTAAATATCCATGAAAAGATCCTTCACAACTTCTTGCTTGATTCGGGAGCATCACACAATCTTATGCCTAAATCAGTGATGGAAGAACTTGGGCTTGACGTCACAAAACCTTATCATTACCTCTTCTCTTTTGACTCTAGGAAAGTCAGATGCCTCGACCTCATAAAAGACCTTGTTATAGACCTTGCCCAGTTGCCAATGAGAAACATGGTAATGGACGTTGTAGTGGCTGATATCCCACCCAAGTTCGGCCTCCTCTTGTCACGTTCATGGAGAAAAAGACTGGGGGGTACCTTGCAGATGGATCTTTCGAATGCCACAGTCCTGGTGTTTGGAGGACAACTAAAGAGACTTTACAGAGAGAGTCAACTTGCTTACATCATTAGTGATGGAAAAAATTATGTAAATCATCCCATTTATGCTTTAGACACAAACTTTGGCTCATGCCTTCTTCAAATAGATGATTCTCGGCCAACTCCTTTGCAGCTCACAAAGCCTACTTATCAGCAGACTAATGAAGAGAGTATTTTCGTGTGGACCATGTTCTTTGATGGTGCCAGTACCAAAGACTCAGCAGGTGCAAGTGTAGTTTTGATTTCTCCTTCGAAAGAGGCTATGCATTTGTATTTTAAGCTTGATTTCAAAACTACTAACAATATAGCAGAGTATGAGGCTTTGTTTTTGGGATTAAATTCTGCCAAGGAGATGGGAATCAAAGGACTAAAAGTGTTTGGAGATGCGGATCTCATCATACAGCAAGTGAACAGTACTTTCCAAGCAAAACATGTCAAATTGAAAGCCTACAGGGATGAGGTATGGAAAATCTGGGACTCTTTCCATTTTTGACATTTCTTATGTACCCAAAGCTATGAATCATATTGTTGATTCCCTTGTTTCGACCAGTATGTTTATTCCTCCCATGCCTCCCAGACTCAATTATGAAATCCAAGTCAAATATAGACCATCCCTGCCCGACAATATTAAATATTGGAAAGTTTTTGAAGATGATGATGAGCTTAGTAGATTTCTCTAGGTGGTAGATGAAGTTTTTGATATGCATATTGATCAAAAAAATCAAAATGTAAAGGAATCCAAGAAGCCTAAGCTAAAAAGAAAAATGGATCAGCATGATATCATTCAACTGCCCAACAATTATATACCTCGGGGTTTGGTGCCTCTTGAGAATATTTTCGATCATAACGATGTCCCCTACAAACCTGATAAGAAGGCGAAAGATCCTGCTGTCCATGAGCACAATATAGGAAGCCAAAATCATCCTAAATTCACAATTTGTCTATGGAATTAACCGTTGATCAGAGGTTTGTATATTGCATCATTATGAAGGAATTCGCTAATGTTTTTGCTTGGAAATACAGTGATCTGAAAACCTATGACCCTGAGGTCATTCAACATAAGATTCCCCTCGAGAAAGAGACCATCCCTTTCAAATAGAAACTGAGACCTATCAGTCCTCTCCTATTGCCTGTAATTGAAAGAGAAATCAAAAAGCTTCTTGATGCCAAAATCATAATCCCTTTAATATACTCTAAATGGATTACAAATCTAGTGATAGTGAGAAAGAAAAATGGTGATATCAGGTTATGCGTTGACTTTAGAAATCTAAATAAATGCTCAAAGAAAGACAAGTATCCCCTACCCAAGATGGAACATTTGCTGCAAAGAATTTCAGGGGCCACTGTCATGTCTTTCATAGATGGTTTCTCAGGCTATAACCAGATTTCTATACATCCTGATGACCAAGAAAAAACATCCTTTACTACTCCTTGGGGTACCTTCATGTACGCCAAGATGTCATTCGGATTGATGAATGTTGAGTCCACTTTTCAGAGGGCTGTGGACATAGATTTCGTGGGAGAAAAGGAAAAGTTTGTCCTCATATATCTTGATGACATCACATTTTATTCCTACAGTCATGAAGAACACCTGGAGCATCTGAAAAGAGTATTTATGAAATGCAGACAATTCGAGATTTCATTGAACCCCAAAAAGTCTCAATTTGCTCTCAAGAAGGGCAAACTCCTAGGCCACATCATTTCAATAGAAGGTGTGAAAATTGATCCAACTCAGGTGGAAGTAATTCATAGGTTGTCCATACCAAGGTCAAAGAAGGATATCCAATCTCTACTCGGTAAGATAAATTTTGTCAGAAGATTTATTCCAAATTTCGTTGAGTTAGTGAAACACATAACTTCTATGCTAAAAAAGGGATCCGAGATAAAGTGGACAGACAATGCAAGAAGTTCATTTCAGGATATCAAATAGGCTATCATGGAATCCCCCACTCTAATCAGTCCGGATTACACCAAGAACTTCTATATTTTTTCCTTTGCTTCCTATGACACGGTGGCAGCAGTCTTGTTACAAAAAGATGAGGAAAGTTTCGATCACCCAGTGGCCTTTTTCAGAAAAACACTCAGAGATGTTGAACTAAGGTATGATCCTATAGAAAAACAAGCTTATGCTCTCATTAAGTCATTAAAAGCTTTCAGAATTTATATCCTCCATGCAAAGGTTATCGCCTATGTTCCTTCATCCTCTGTGAAGGATGTCTTGACTCAACCTAATATTGATGGAAAGAGAGCTAAATGGATCACAAAGCTAATCGAGTTCTACATAGAAGTGAAGCCCACTAAGCCGGTAAAAGGCCAAGGCCTTGCCAATCTTTTGACAGAAGAAAACTGTGATCTTTTGGACATAAATTTCATTGGGGAAAGTTCAGCAAGTTTGCAGATAGAGGTAGCAGGAGAAGGACAACATAACAACCAGCAGGTGGTCGAGAATTTGTTTTCATGTGAGTGGTATTCAGGTATTATTTATTTTTTACAGAAGTTGGAAGTTCCTCCTGAACTTAGCATGACTCAAGCCCAAGCCCTTAAGCTCAGAGAAATTAAATTTTGCATTTATAATAATCTTTTGTTTTGGAAAGATCCTACTGGTTTATTACTAAGATGTTTAAACAAACAAGAGTCAGTTGAAGTCATACATCATCTTCATTCAAGTATTTGTGGAGGCCATCATTACTGAAAGACCACAGCTCATAATATTTTAAGGGTTGGGTATTATTGGCCTTTTCTTTTTTCAGATGTGTGTGCCTTTGTGAAATCTTGTGATAAATGTCAAAGATTCACAGGAAAACAACAACTAAAATCTCTGCCCCTGAGACCTATTGTAGTGAATGGTCCTTTTCAGCAGTGGGGTTTAGATTTTATAGGCGAGATTAATCCTTCATCTAGTGGTCAGCATAAATGGATCTTGGTAGCCACTGACTATTTTACAAAATGGATAGAGGCAATTCCCACCAGGAATGCCACTCATCAGGTCATCATGAAATTTCTTTATGAGAACATCCTGAGCAGATTCGGTTGCCCAAAAAGGATATTAACAAATAATGCAACAACTTTCAAAGCCGATGCATTGATTGACATGTGTAAATCAATGGGCATTCAATTGGTACATTCTACTCCCTACTACCCTCAAGGTAATGGCCTTGTAGAGTCGTCCAATAAGAGTCTAATCGGAATCATCAGAAAGTTGTTGGAGGAGAATCAAAAGAGTTGGGATTCTAAACTAAAGTTTGCTCTTTGGGCAGATAGAGTAACTAACAAGAAATCCATAGGAACTTATCCCTTCAAACTGGTCTATGGTACTGATGCCATTTTCCCTATTCAGCTCATTTTACCAGTGGCTAAATTTTTTCAGGAGGAGCAAACTGAGTCAAATGATATGATAAGAAGAATGCTTGACTTGGTAGAATTGCAGCAGGTCAAAGAACAACTGGTGGATAAATCAGAGGCTCATCAAAAGAGGATCAAGGACACTTTTGACAGAAAGGAAAAGGTGGATGAATTTCAGGTTGGTGATTGGGTTCTGAAATGGGATGCCCTCAGAAAAGATAAAGGAAAACACGACAAGTTTAACTCTTTGTGGACCGGTCCTTTCATGATAACTCAAGTACAACACAACAACACCTTCATTCTGCAAAGTCTAGGAGGTGAAGAAATGATTGGTGGCCCAGTTAACGGGTGTTTTCTGAAACACTATTTTATCTCTAAGGCTTTGGAGCCTTGTCATTGTAATTTTATTTTTCATCTTTTGTTTTTACGGAATAACTCCATGCCCAATGGAAACACTAGTAGATAGTTTTAAATATTCTTTTCTCAGGAAAGGCATTCATTCTGTGGTTCTTGAAACCTCACAGGGAGGCTTTCACCCCCAATAGGAGCCAGTGTTATCTCCTCAAATAAATTGATCGAGATTTTGCATTTTACGTGATAGGGAGTCTTTTAAAAAGGTACTTTTTAAATTTTTAAAGGTTCATTTTTCGAAGCTTTACCCATGTAATAAAGTTTAAATAAAAGTTCGTTTAGTTTTTGTTTGATCTAATTCAAATCTCAAGTTTTGGTGGCTTAGGAAAACATATAGATTGTTCATTAACCACCGAAATCCTTAGCTTTCAGAATCTTAAATAAAGGAATCCAGGGCCATTTTAGCCACTGAAATCAATGAAGCAGTTAAAGACCAAGCACGTCCTATCACACATATCAAATGATGGGTTCGACATTTCCATGATTGCACAAGCCACCGAAAGGACTGGAGAAAGAACCGTTCATGACCGGAAAACTGATCCCACTATGATATAAGCGAATCTTTCCAGATCGCTATATCATTAATTCATGCGCTTATGTACTTCCCATTTATTTCAGTTATCCGCCATGACTGTTGCACATCATCAACCGTTTTGTCGCACTCCTTGCAATCAGTGCCACGTTCAAAATCTCGCCCCAGTTATCTTAATTTTATCTTAGCCAAGCTGATTTTCGCTAAGTCTATGTAGTGTAACTCTTCCCGAAATCCACTCTTTCGATCACAGGTGTGCGAAAGCGTCATGGCAAATGAAGAAAGGAACGTCGACACTAAGGAAGGAGCTCAATGATATCAGTTACCTGGAATCACACCCGGAGGTATGTCAAATGTTCAAGGATGCAGGGTGTTACAATTTTTGCAAAAAATTACAGAGTTTTCATCAGCAAGTGGCAGAGGCCTTCGCCCTCAATTTCGATGGAAAGAAAGCAATCATTGGTCGGTATGAATTCAAGATTGATGAAGCCCTCATAGCCGAAGTCACAGAGCTTCCCACGACTGGAGATAAATGGTTTAAAACCACTGTTATTAAGAATGTTGAATTTAGAACCTATTTAAAACCAAAACACGGGGGTTTGATTTGGAAGAAAGATATTTCTGTATATTTCCTTGAAGAGAAATGGCAGTAGTTATTGAAAGCTATAATGGTTTATATAACCTGTGAAGGGCGATACAACAGGGTGATGATTTACCATTTTAAACTTATAAACCATTTGACAGGTAGAAACCCACTCAATCTGCCCTATTTCCTCCACCGAAGCTTATCCAAGATGGCTCATCAAGTCAAGGCCAAACCTAGTCAGGTTGCAGGTAGATTATCCCACCATAGTTTAATCAAACTATTGGTTTGTGAGCTATTGCAAAGAAAAGGTAAAGAGTGGAATTACTTCTTATTCTAGAATGATTTCCAAACTAAGGTTCATCCAGAAGGAAAAAAGAGTCCTCATTCTAAGAAATCCTCCACTGTCAGAAGTGGAAAGAGGAGGAGGAGAGCTATCTCTCCAACCCTAGTCAATCAACCCTCTCCTTCCTCTAAGCTAGGAAAAACTAAGAATAAATTGAATTTTAACAGTGAAGAAGAAGAGGCCAAATAATTCCGAGTGAACAAAAACATTCTTAATCTCCCTTACACAAACTCAGAAGATGAAGAGCAGTAGTTTGAAATAGGGCACCAGGATTCAGTTACCACAGGGCGTGACAATTTTATTTTGTGGATATATACACAACAAGTTATGAGAACCTTCCATCACCTACACCCCAAGAAGAACAAGAACCACAAATTGCAGAGGCCTCATCTTGCAAACGAGTGAAGCAGAATAAATCAAAAGAAATCGAGAAGTTTAAGAAGAAGCTAGCCGAGCAAGAAGTGATTGAAAGGGTAATAAAAACCAGGTATGAAACCCTATCAAAAAACTTTGGAGAAAGCAACTCAGCTTTGAAAATACTAGCCCATGAAAGCATAAAGGAGAAGAAAAAGAAAAACAAGATTGTAAAGGACTACAACAACTTATGGAGAGTAGCTCAGGGTTTGAAGAAAAAGGTTAGGGATTTGAGGAAAAAAGCAATGTCTTCAAAACACCAAGCTCATGCTTCTCTTGACACCCTCACAGAGGTGGAAGTTCAGTGCAATTAACCAGAGGCAACCAGTAACCCTACAAATCTTGAGCAAGATACATAAGCCTAAAAAGATCAGTCCTGAGGCGTTTTTGAGCTAAGACAAGGGTATTTTTGAAATTTTGATAATCTCGGGTTTCAGTGGCTTAGGCAAACATATCAATTGTTCATTAGCCACTGAAAGAAGAATTTTCAGTACCTAATCGGCCCGAATTCTATTTTCTTTAGCTACTGAAAGCACTGATAAGGCAGAAAACTAATGTTTTTGCACAGGTTCAAGTTTTTCTTATTCAAAAGACTCAAAAATGGTTCCAATCGATGGAAGATAATTAATGAAATCTCTATCAAGAGTTTGTTTCGGCTTTGGAGATGCTTTAAAAGACAAAAAAGGTAAACAACGGTTAGCTATTGTCAAGGATATAAGACTGTTTGACTGTCAACATGTGTCAAGTTCGACTCCTCCCATATCACATGAGATCCAGAAGCCTTGGAAGGCTCACTACACCTGCCAAGAATCTGAAGAACATAAAGATCAGTCGAGAATTTGGATTGATCTAGTCTACTTAGGCCAATTATTGATTTTCTATTTTTGGCAAAATTTGATCCAGTAATCTAGGATCTGGAAACTGTTTGTAAAAGGATATAAAGCCAAAAACATTTGATGAACATAGGGTTCGATTTTGAGTTCTATAATCTAATATTGTTGTATAAAAGACACTTTCTTTAATATATTAAGCCTGCAAGCTTCTTTCATTTGTTATTGTCAGACTCTCCTTCATCTTTGTCTATGCATATGAGTTGAAATTGTTCTTTTGTCTATGTTTAATGGTCCCATGGTAACTGCCATCTTAATTTTGACTGTTAAGCAAGAATCATAAGCATCTTTGGCTAGTTTGTTGGCCCATCATATATATTTCCTATGTATGTTCTGGTTAACTGATTGGTTTTCTTATCCATTTGTTTTACAAACCTATATGATAATAGCTCCTGAAGGCCTTGTATTGCATGAATATAGCTAGACTATCTTGAAGGTACAATCCAATGATTAAGATATTCATCTTGATCCAAACCCACACCTATTATTGAGAAAATAGTTACCAAAAAGATTAAGTTACCAGGCATCTCTAATATACAGCCTAGGAGAGTTTCCTGGAGTGCTAACAAAATGTTTAGTCTTTGTGCCTTCTTAAGAACGAGTATCTCTACAAATTGATTGATTAGAACTCCGATTAGAACTCTGAATGATCACCTCTGCCAAGTCACAATCATTTCAAATGTTTTGTATTTTGTAAAAAATTCAAAAAAAATTCAAACTATTCAAGTTTTTATTTCAAACGTTTTTTATTTTATAAAAATTACAAATCTTTACGAATTAAATTTATAAATCCATTTTTACATATGTAATATTAGAGTATCATAAGTTATTAATATTATTTTACAGATTGTTGATTCTAAAATTTCTTGATGTACATTATTGTCTATCTTATAATTTGTAAAGGAATATTTGTAAAATATACATACAATGGAAAAAATTTAAAACATACATATTTAAATTTCATAAATATACATACAATGGAAAAATTTTAAAACATACATATTTAAATTTAATAAATATACTATAAACATACATATTTAGACATTAATAAATAATTTATAAACATACATATTTAGTCTCCCACTCTGGTGTTGTTTTGCAATTGTAGTGACCCTTTGACTAGAGGAATAATTATAACGAATACTTCATTGTGGATAATAAAGTCTAATTTAAACAAAAAAGAGCTTATAAACTGCAAAAAAACCTTCACTGGTGACATGTTCTCATACCATAGACAACCACTCAAATGTTTGGGAGAGCAACATGTTGGATGGTCATTCACCATCCTAGACTTAAAATAACCCTGATGTGAGTAGCTTTGATGGATTAACATATGAATCGAGTGAGATTGGTACCTGAATGACCTAGTACCCCTAAAATCTAAAAACTATTGGTGCATTGTATTTTCCAAGAACTTGCAGAAGTCAAACCTTATGAAGGTTTGATTCTAGGGGTGTGACAAGGCTACTAGGAAATAATATGTTACAATGTAACATATAATTACATTGTATTATGTTATAACATATTACAATGTAATATGTTATATATTAATATATGTTATGACATATTACATTGTAATATGTTATGGAAAATCTGCATTAATATAGCACAACAAATAGAAAACAAACAGTGAAACATAGGTAGTATATTCATTGTAGTCATTCCTTCAACCTTCGAAATAGATACACTTGTGTGATTTGGTTTTTCCTTTAAATTTATCCGATCAAAATTTAATGTAATATGCTTGGTGTTTTAGTCAGCGACTGACTAAATATCATTTTTTTTAGTCTCTAGAACAACCAAATTCAACACTCGTTTTTGATATGGCTTCTCTTCCAAACCATAGACTCTTATCATAATAAACTGTTGAATCAGTCTCCCACTTTGGTGTTGTTTTCCATTGTAGTGACCTTTTGACTAAAGAAATAATTATAACAAATACTTCATTGTGGATAATAAAGTCTAACTTAGACATAAACGAGTGTACAAACTGCAAAAAACCTTCACTGGTGACATGTTGTCATGCCATAGGCAACCACTCAATGTTTGGGAGAGCAACATGTTGGCTAGTCATTCACCGTCCTAGACTTAAAATTACCCAGATGTGAGTAGTTTTGATGGATTAACATATGGATCAAGTGATATTGGTACCTGAATGACCTGGTACCCCTAAAATCTAAAAATTGTTGGTGTATTGTATTTGCCAAGAACTTGCAGAAGTCAAACCTTATGAAGGTTTGATTCTCGGGGTGTGACAAGGCTACTAGGAAATAATATGTTGCAGTGTAACATATAATTACATTGTAATATGTTATATAGTAATATATGTTATGACATATTACATTGTAATATGTTATGGAAAATTTGCATTAATATAGCACAACAAATAGAAAACAAACAATGAAACATAGGTAGTATATTCATTGTAGTCATTCCCTCAACCTCCAGAGTAGATACACTTCTGTAGATTTGGTTTTTCCTTGAAATTTATCTGATCAACATTTAATGTAATATGTTTGGCGTTTTAGTCAGCAACTGACTGAATATCACTTCTTTCAGTCTCTAGAACAACCAAATTTAGCACTCACTTTTGATATGGCTTCTTTTCCAAACCATAGACTCTTATCATAGTAAATTGCTAAAAAATGAACCATTCTCTCACTTTGGTGTTGTTTTGCAATTGTAGTGACCCTTTAACTAAAAGAATAATTATAACGAATACATCATTGTGGATAATAAAGTCTAATTTAGACATTAAAGAGTTTGCAAACTGCAAAAAACCTTCACTGGTGACATGTTCTCATATCATAGGCAACCACTCAATGTTTGGGAGAGCAACATGTCGGCTGGTCATTCACCATCCTAGACTTAAAATAACCCAGATGTGAGTAGTTTTGATGGATTAACATATGGATCAAGTGAGATTGGTACCTGAATGACCTGGCACCCCTAAAATCTAAAAATTGTTGGTGCATTGTATTTGCCAAGAACTTGCAAAAGTCAAACCTTATGAAGGTTTGATTCTCGAGGTGTAGATTTGGTTTTTCCTTGAAATTCACTCGATCAACATTTAATGTAATATGTTGGGCGTTTTAGTCAACAATTGACTGAATTTCACTTTTTTCAGTCTCTAGAACAACCAAATTCAGCACTCACTTTTGATATGGCTTCTCTTCCAAACCATAGACTCTTATCATAGTAAACTGCTCAAAAAGGAACCAGACTCCCACTTTGGTGTTGTTTTGCAATTGTAGTGACCCTTTGACTAAAGGAATAATTATAACGAATACATCTTTTTGGATAATAAAGTATATTATAGACATAAAAGAGTTTACATACTACAAAAAACCTAAGGTTAAATGATTCAATGGCCATTCTCAGCCCCTGTATCGACGAGGTCACTGGAAGAAGGCCAATAAGCAAATAAACAATGCTTTATAACCACATATAAACACATGTTGAGCAACGTCAAATCATCTAATCATAGACGCTTAGTATATAAAAAGGTTAGTCATATAATACATTTTCTCTATTAATGCCCCCTCCAAGTGTAATATAGACATGTTGATACTCAGTGTCATTGCTTTGTAGATGACAGATTTCTTCCATCCAACCAAACATGGTGTAAATTTAATCATTGATTTTCATGGACTGAGCTCCATACCTGTTGGATGTATGAAATCCGATTTCCCATATAGATAACCATTACTCTGTTACCAGACTTTGACCCATGTACTATTGGTGGATTTACTTAGGTTATTTGTGCTAATATTAAAGAACCAAAATATATTTGAAATGGGTATGGTTAGTGGAGTTATGCATCACCCTATTATAATTGTGTCTAACATAAAAAACATTTCTATTAATTTTGTCTTATTTTTTTTCTTTCTTCATAATTTTGTTAGTCAATGTTGGAGATATTAACTCGTACTTGTCTTGTCCTTAACTTTTCATGAATTTTCAAAGGATAGATATCAAGGAGAGATGTCGATATGGGATTCTCCAAACATTCCTCACAAATGCTCTAGGTTCTCCCAAGGAAGAAGAGGAACTCCTTATTCGACTAAGACTCCAAGTGACCAACAACAATCTCATCAGAGTAGATTTTCAAACAACTCTGTGAATAGATCAACTGCAGAATGTGCTCAAGCAAGTGATATGGATGCAAAATTCTTAGATAGGTTGCGCATTGATACTCCTACACCTGAGAATGTAGGGAATACCTCGGGATAAGAGAATATTTCTGGTAATTTTCTTTGATTTTGTTTATTTTTGTTGTATTTTGTGTATTTAAATTTATGTGAAGTTAAATGTTGTAATTACTTTCAAATGTGTGTGTAAACAATGATTTTAGAGCAAGGGACGACAATGAAAGAGAGAGTGGTTGTCACAAAGATTCTAATGTCGGTGCAAAGAGTGAAGATGGATTTAGGAGGCCATGTTATCAAGAAACATAAGATTACACATCTACATCCACCTATGCTTCGGATGTTAGTGATGAACTTCCCTGGGAAGGGATTACTAAAACAATGTTGCTTGAGCAATGCTCAGGTGTTAAAAGGAGGTTRAAAAATGATTTGGTGGTCTTGGAACTCCCTCAGGAGAGTAAACAAAGCTTGCAAATTGTTTTGCATTCATTGTAAAACTTTATGAACGCATATCAGAAGGTGGGGCCAACCACTAATAGTTTTGTCGATCTAATGAGGTGGCGAAAGTCAGAGGTGATAGGCCCTGACAAATGGGAGGCAGTAAAAAATAGAGTTTCTAAAGAAAACGTCATTTATATATTCAATTTCAAAGATGGGCCAAAGCGGAAGATGTTGAAGGTGCAATATTTTAAGCACCCTAACATTGTAGGACATCTGTATAACAGATTTTTGGTGGCATATGAGAAATTGTCATAGAACGATGAGGTTCCACACTATTTTGCAAGACACTTTTATGCAGATTTTTTCTTGCACATGCACCCTGATTATACTAGTCTATCGTCCAAATATTATGGGACTGGTAAAGGACAGACATATGATCGCAAAGGGGCATATCAAAATGCAACATTGTTGAGGCCTCCAAAACCTTTAGACCTCGCCTAATAGAGATATTTGCTTCACATTCAGAGTGCAAGCTACATCAGAGGTTGGCAAAGAGGCTAAGAATGCAATCGGAAAAAATTTGGAAGCGATTTTTTATGGTGTTGATGTTGGCATGAACCATTAGCAAGCGGAAGCCAATTCCGATGCCATATTTGTTTATAAAACAGATGCGGAGTTAGATACCATGTCAGCAGAAGATGTTTTGGAGTACGCAAAATTTTGTCGTGATGGTTGGAAGAAGGTAATTCGGAATGATGACCCATACAACAAATTGGTATGTGTTCTAATTAGTAAATTTTTTACTCATTTTAGGACAGTTTACTTCTAATTCTAAATTTAGATATCATTGTATCTATAGAAATAATCGAGTTGTTATTGTCATTAATTGCAGTTTGGAGATATGTTAAATGAATCTCCAATAAATAAGGGACTTGATTCCACAAGTTTAAATTTGGATGGGTTGAATCAGGTATGTGTTTTCTAATATCCACATATGAGCACTTTAGTTGTTCAATCTCCAATCTTTTGAATAAGAGATCAACAACATTTATAATTTTGTATAAATGTGAACACATTGAATCATATATTTAGTTCTTAGTTGTGTTGTTCATAGATCCCTATTCCATCTCCTACTACTTGGGGAGACTTGTCTCAATTCTCATTGGGAGAGTTTGAAGAGGGTGGGAGTTCACAGGTATCATTTAGTGTGTTAAAATCATTTAAATTTAATGTGTTATAATCATTTAAATTTATTTTTTCAAATTTTCAAATTTGAAATGTGTTATATAGGCTAATGTGGAGAAGAGAGACCTGAGAGTGTGTTTGGGAGGGAGATTGAGATTGAGGAGAAAGCAGAGAAATCATCGATATTTGGGAAGGATGTATCCATTCAAGATGATTCATAAATGTATGTTTTTTACTTTTATTAAATTTTTGTTTTCTCAAATTTTTAGTTTAGCCTTTTCTATTCAACACTTTGATCAATTATTTTGAAATATATAAAACCCCTAGATAAGTTTATCGTTGTCTTAAATGGTGTACATTCAAACTTATTTAAGGTTAGATCATGATGAAGACTTAATTTTGAACTTAAACATTTGATTATTTGATAACAGACTCTATCCCACATAAGAAAAGAGAAAGTTTCTAAATTTTTTTCGATTGCATTCCTTGCTTTCTTGTCCAAGAATGGTGTAGTATGGACATTTGTGTTTTCTACATACAACGAAGTGAATTCCTTCTTGTCAGGGTATTGTCAAACTCTTAACTAAATTGGTTACTAATCACAAAAACCAACATTCAAGTAGATTTACAAATAAGCTCATACATATTGTATATGTGAGCTAGCTCGTACGTAATTTCAAAGAGCATTTAATTATATGTAATATGAATACATCTTAAAGATAAAAGATTTAAATGGTTTTTGAAGAATAACTTAATATACATGTGCAGACTTGTGTTTTCTTCATGTACATGCAAAATTATATGAGAACATCTATTCCACCGCAGAAAGAGGAGATAAGTATTTTTCGGAAGAATAGTTTTTAAAATGGAGATTTGTGAATTTTTTTAGATATAAGTAGTTTTTTTTGAAGAATGGCTTAATATGGAGATTTATGAGTCATTTAATTTGAAAGGACATCATGGAATTTGATTATATGACCACTGCAGAAGAGGAGAGAAGTATTTTACTGCTGAGGAGATTAGTATTTTATTGTTGTGTAAATATGATCAAATAACATCACCTGGGATGATAATTTCACATGAAAGATTTGAGACTTTATCCACAAGGAGAATTTCACCTGAAGGATTTGAGACTTTATCTACAAGGAGATAAGTATTTCATTGGAATAATGACTTAATATGGAGATTTGTGAATTTTCTTCATACACAGTTCTATATTTATTTTCAGATTATTATCTAACTCTAACTCACAATTTTTTTTTTACCAAGAACACAATTTTTCTCTTTAATTTTTTTTAAGATTTTATAAATTGTTTAAATCATGTATGCTTAATGTGGAGAGTAACTATCTTATATTTGTTTAATTGTGGTTGGGTATGTTATTATTTCTTATTGTTTATTTAATATTTAATTACAATATATATGATAATATGTGTTATTTTTTATTTTTTTTTACAAATGTCTAAATTATATTTGGTGGAAAATATGTTTACAATATATTTTGTGGGAAAGAGTATGTTGGAGGATAGGACTTAACTCTTTTGGTATGTATGTCAATTTTGTTTTAATCAAAATTTTTGAATTATGTTTTATTTTGCATGTTTGAATTGTAAATTTTTAATTTTTGAATTCTGTTTTTTTTGCAGGTATGAAGTGATCTATCTTAAAGCGATGGCTTAGAGTCCATAATTTTGGAGTTAAATGTCTTAGTTTTTGTTATTATCCTAAAATTGATGTCGAACCTATGTATTTTACAGTGTAACCAACATAGGCTTTGCATGGTTTAAAGTGTTTTCATAATTTTGGAATTCAAAATATCAATTTATTGTCTCATATTTGATTTCTCAAAATTGATGGAAAAAAGTGGCAAAGTTGTTAGTTATGAACTAATGTTTTGTATATTCTCATTTTTACAATGCATTAAATTAAGCATCAAACTCTTAAATATTTTTCTACTATGTATTAATTTAAATGCTTCATTTTATGTTCATTGTGGACTGTTAAAAAACACATGATAAAACTCAACACATTTCATTGTGGACTGTTCTTGGGCCTATGAGGACTAATAAAATTCAACATATTTCATTGTTGGAAGCTAAACTCTTGGGCCTATCCTACTATGTATTAATTTAAATGCTTCTTTTTATGTTCACTGTGGACTGTTCAAAAACACAGATAAAATATGGTTGAAAATTGTCATAGAATGATATGGTATTTTTTATAAATGTACGTTTTTTATAAATAAATAATTTTTTCAACCATATTTTATCTGTTTTTTTCAATCATATAAAGAAGGGTATGTATAAAAAATTGTTATGAAGGGTATGTATAAAAAACTCCACTCATTTTGTAGGATATAATGATATGGAATTTATTTATAGTTTTGTAAGGAGGATCAATTCTAAAATATAATTTTAATTGGAAGATTATTTAAAAAAAAGAAATATTTATGATAAGAAAATAGAATGAACTAATTTTTTAACAATAGATTATGATATAAAGATAGATTAACTAAAATAAATATATTAATAATACGAGAAAATATGATTCTATTGACATATCATTAAATAATTTTGGTAGAATAATTTTATATTAAAATATTTATTTATTTTTCTAGTTACTAATGATCATATTATTTACATAGATGCACTTAACTAATAAAAAAAACTAAAGGAAAGATATGCATATGAGATCTACTAAATAAATGAAAAGAGAAAATTAGAGTGTGAAATAATACAATAATGTGTTGTTATTCATCTATTTAAGAATATGCAAAGTCAATAATACACGAATGTG
Organism: Picea mariana; assembly: GCA_032191745.1. Taxonomy (NCBI): domain Eukaryota; kingdom Viridiplantae; phylum Streptophyta; class Pinopsida; order Pinales; family Pinaceae; genus Picea; species Picea mariana. Next base: position 94,799 of record JASDQU010014286.1, on the reverse strand, counting down.
TTGTTGTTTATATATTTAAAAATATGCAAACCCAATAAACGGACTAGAAAAAGGTGAACTGTCAAACATACATGATTGTATCATTACATATCTATTTAAGAATATATGATAGTAGATAACACTTTAAACATACAAGAATGTATCGTTGCATATCTATTTAAGAATATATGATAGTAGACAACACTTTAAACCATGCAAAACCTATTTGAGAATATATGGTAGTAGAAAACACTTTAAACCATGCAAAGCCTATGTTGGTATGAACTGCACTAAAAGGAATAAATTTACATGATTTACCAATTTCCTTTCAGAAAACATAAATGATTTGCAGGCTATGGTTTAGTACTATTCACATAAATCCACATTTTTATAAGGGTCAATGATTCACTTGACTTTAGGCAAGGTTGTATTAATTTCCTTAACTTTGTTAGAGAAGATCTATTAATTACAATTTATGCAATTTAATTCTAATAATTAACACTTCTAAATAAGTTTAAATGAAAATCAACTTAAATATTAAAATGGAGATTCTAAATAATTTCAAATTTTAAATGAAAATCAATTTAATCATTAGAATGGAGATATTGGTATATATATTCAATATTATTATTAAAATGTTATTACAACAAGTGGAAGAGATGTTTAAATTGTTTTTAGTTGTTAGAATATTAATTTAAAAAATAAAAAATAAAATTATCACTTAAAGAAGTCAATGCTATCAAATCTAGGATAGAAGAGATATGGAACTTTTATTTGATTGGTGCAATAGTAATAAAAATAAAATTCTCAAGATAGAAGAGATATCCAACTTAATTGTAGGTAATGTTTATGCAATAAAATCCATATAATAGATGTTTGAAACTCTTTTTTGGTTTGTGTGATAATGATAAAATAAAATTCTCAAATTGATGTGACTATAAAATAAAACCTTAAAATGGAAGAGATGATCAACTCTTCTTTAATTTTATCATAGTCATTAAAAAATGTTCAAAGCTAGAGGATATATTCACCTCAAAATTCATATACCCTTAATAAAATAAAATCTCAAAATGAAAGAGATGTTTTTAACTCTTCTTTAATTTTGAGAACAATAATTAAAAAAAAAAAAAAATCAAAATAAAAGATATGTTCAATTCAACTTTAATTTATATAATGCTCGTAAAATAAAATAAAAATCGGAATGAGTTAAAATTTGAAACAAGATATTATTACAATAGAAAATATAAAATATGTTTAATTTAAAAAAAAATAAAAATTAAGGCAATANACTCTTCTTTAATTTTGAGAACAATAATTAAAAAAAAAAAAAAAATCAAAATAAAAGAGATGTTCAATTCAACTTTAATTTATATAATGCTCGTAAAATAAAATAAAAATCGGAATGAGTTAAAATTTGAAACAAGATATTATTACAATAGAAAATATAAAATATGTTTAATTTAAAAAAAAATAAAAATTAAGGCAATATTATTAAAATAAAATGGAAAAAAATACTATTGAAAAAAGTAGGCGTTCAATGAAAATGGTGTTTAACAATTTTTAAATTTCAAATAAAATGTTCACAATACAAAAGGTATACAACTCAATTTTGATTAATGTAATGCTCATAAAATAATTTTGATTGGTGTAATGATTGAAAAACACAGATAAAATATGGTTGAACCATATTTTATCTGTGTTTTTTAAGAATGATCTGGAGTTTTTTATACATACCATTTTTATACATATCCTATTTGGAAATATGGTTGAAAATAGTCAAAACAAGTCATCAAATTTAATACAAGTCCAACAATGAAAATAGTCAAAACAAGTCATCAAATTTAATATAAGTAAGCGATCTTCATTAAAATTTATATTGATATTCAACTTTATCAGAATTTAAAGTTTTTCTAAGCCATCAATAGTCTTTTATAATTACATGGAAATGGGTCCTAGTTTTGATATGAAGTTATCATTTTCATATGAAAAAACATTGAACAATCAAATTGCAAATAATGAACGCATTTATTCTATATGTAGTAAATTGGTTACATGCATTAAAGGATTTGTGTATATGATTTGGATAATTTGTAGGATTAAAGTATAATCATCCAAAGTATAGGTCAATTTAGGTTCGCTAGATACAATCTATAGGTTCTTCCCTGAAATTGTAAATAATGTTTGATAAACTTTATAATTCATGGGAAATACAATTTTTCTTAACTGAATGGACCATGAAAGTAAACTAAACTGGAAATGATTCTAGAATCCTAGATATTCATAAATACATGTACTTTCAATGCAAAATAAAAAAAAATTATGGAATATACAAGTGTCACTTGTTTAAATAAATCGTAATGGTATTTCATCTTCAATTATTCGTTCATGATCGGGTTTGGACATTTTCTATTTTCTAACTTTTTTTTTTATTGAACTTCTATTAACTTTATGCGCATTGCACATACCAAATGACTATATTGACAACTTGTGACATCTAACTGGTAGTCTTGAAAGTGAACACGACTATCAGTTTGATAGGTTTCTTGAAAAAAATATCATTTCAATACAATGGATCATCTTTCATATATAAAATCGTTATCATCAAAATCTTTTAATAACCTCATCTTTTGTTATGTGCATCGCATCAAATAATATTTCACGTTTTCAGTGTTGTCTATGGGTAAAACCATGGCAAAGACATCTCCTACAAATAATTGGATATATTGGATAACAAATAGTTTGTGTTAGATTATCACACAAATACATCTACAAGTTATTTGAAAAAAATTAAACATAAAAATTACCTTCTTTAACAAGATCAGAAACTCTATCGCCATCAACTGACACTATAGTTTCATTTGATTCCAACTCCTCTAAGCTTGCAAGTGGAATTTTCCCTTTTACATTAAGTTCAGTATGTCTCCAAGCTTTAACATATTCTGCATTTTCATTTTCGCAAATATCTATGGATTATGTGTCCTCTATGCAAACTGAACAAAAGCAAGAATTATTTCTTCTATCAAATGCAAACACATTTTGATAAAGTTTTGTTTTAACTGTATGTATTTTTCTTATCCCATGTATTGTACTTGCGTCATATGGGATTGATCTATTTACATCTTGGATTTCAACATACCAAAAAAACCTGCACAAGACAAGAACTTGTTAACTTGAAATCTCTCAAGAAAATGATTGAAAATTGAATATAAATTTGAACACGTTCAAATAAAAATATCCTTTGTACATGTGTAACACATGTATATATAGACACACCTGCGCACATCCCTTGATGAATTATATTCATGGCTTAGTGCCATTTTGCACCATTCAACAACTTGTTCAACGAATTCAAATCGATTGACATGAGGGTTAATCTGATACCTTCAAAGTGCTCGTTTTATACATGCCCCTGCACCGTCGTGCTCTCATTTTCCATGACCAGTCTCAAAAAAATTTCAATAATGCATAATGTTTGATTTTCTATGAAGACTACATAACCAATAGAATGATCATGAAGATTTGAACCGACCTGCATACCCATATGACCATATCCAATGTCGATAGAATCTGATTTCGCATTCTTTCAATGAATCATAAAATTTATCAAAACAATGTTGTACATAATGTGTGTCGTGTGCTCGATCATCAGTTATATAAAAGTGATATTCTTTAATAACATGTTGATTGTTGTTGGTGCTTTCTATGTTATCAAGACTCTGTTGAGCATTTCTATATAGAATGTGGACAAATATCGTGACTTAATCAGAATGATAATATTCACTCAGTATTTCTTTTGTGCAACGAATGTGTAATTCTCTGCAAAATCAACTACAGACAAAATTGTCCCTGGTTCACGAGATTGTTTGAATTGTAGGTCTTGCCATCGAGCTCTATGTGAATGCTTGGTGTATTTACAAATTTCTTCCTAAAACTTCTTCAAAAACTCTATCACACAGATTTTATCTATTATCAAATCAATCATTTTGGAAATAACATTTGAAGAATGTGGAGTCGTGTTGTTGATATATTCATATCTCTTCCAATTGACTGTTATATTAGAAAATGATGGATCATTCATATCAATATAATACTTTGAGTGAAACAAACTTAGATTTCCACAACGATCACATTTCCTTCCACCAACACATTTTTTTTTGTAAAATAAATCATTAACTTCTCTTTCACGTAGAATTTCAGATATAAAAGCATGAAATGTGGAAGGAAGAGGTGAACTTGGCCATAAAGTTTTACCAAAATCCAAAAAAGGTTTCGTAATACAACTCAAATTCCACATGATAATGACAACAACAAGTGTCACGAACAATGATGGGTCTAACAAACCATGGTTTTTGTTGCACAAATGTATTGATAAAAATTTTAACTTCTTTGTGCTCTTCTTTGAACTTATTGAACACTTCTATTTGTGTCATTGACAATAAATGTTTTAGATGTTCTTCATATTGTTTTCGTGTTATTCTTTGTTGCAACACATCCCTTGTATGTGGTGAAACACAAGATTCTACCAACCAACAATTACAAGCCAATTCTTTAACATTTTCTGCAAGTCTATCTTTGTAGGGTTGTCTAGAAATCACTATCCAACAAGCCAGTTCATCATTTTCATCTATTTGCAATCGAAATTTTCTATGTTTGAGCAATGTCTTTATTGACGTTCCCATCGTTTTTGCCATGTGTCGTGTCAAACGATCTTTTATATTGCTAGATGAAACAACAGTTGTTAGTATTTTTTTTTGTGTCTGGAGGAATCAGCAACTAGTTGGGCACGTGCTCGCGTTACACGTGGCCGTGTGATCCAACCGCTACCACTATAACCTCCAGGTGTGCCCACGATGCCCCTTACGCGGCACACAAGGTAAGTCGGGGGGAATTGAACTCGAAACCTCATGGAACTTCATTTTCACGGCACTTGCCAATTGAGCTGCCCCCCCGGGGGCAACAACAGTTGTTAGTATTACTCTACATGCAATACTGGCATTTTATTTTCGAGATTTTCCAAAAGCTTTTAATACACTAGTTATATTGTCAAAGACATTCTGTTTCACCTTTGTATCTTTTGTCGACTTTTGAATACCCAATAATAATGTAGTTTTTTTTAACTTTCTTAACTTGATTAGACAGAGTAAAAGTTGAGCTTGTACTGTTACTAATTCATCTTTGAAAAAAGTATTATACATATTCTTAGTTCGATATCTTATATTATGCTTAGCTTTTTTCTTCCCAAATTTGTCAGTATCAACATTTTCTAATCTTTCATCATCAATGTTGATAGATTCTCCTGCATATTTCAATTTAAAGTTTATATTAAAAAACAAGACCCAAACATAAATTCACTAAACTATATATATGAGTGTTCATCTTGTATTATCTAAATTTATGTACATACCTATAGGTGATTCGTCTTCTGCTTCAATTTCGGTTTCAACGTCTTCTTCGACATTATGAGACAAATCTATTTATGTTTTTTGAAAAACATCAAATTGTAATTAATCAATTATATTAAACAATATTTTAAATTTGAATTCTATACTTTTAATATAGACAATATGTGCATGCATACCTGGTTGGACTTCTTCTTGTTGAAAATCTCTATTTACATTATCATCGTTTATTTCTTCAATATTTGCAAGTTTTCGTTTCTTTCTCCAATAATGCTCTTTCCTTTGTTCGGTTTGGAGAGTATAATCTCGAGTGCGATCAAATTTTCTCTTGCACAAACTTTTGTTTCCCATGACTTTTATAGTTATTTGTAAAAGATATGTTCAACATACTAACGTGACATAGGGTCGAATCTTGTTGGCTACCTTATAACCCCTAGGGAGAATCGCACAAGCCACAAGCATGCCTCCAGATAAATCGAGGTTTGAACTCGTGACCTGCGTAACAACACGAACGCCTTAACAGTATGTCGTTGGCCACTAGACCAAACCCCTACGGGCTTTTCAACATACAAATTGCTATTCCAATAAAAACTTGAAAAAATAGTAATTACCTTATTCAACAAAAACCAAAAAGATGATTCGAAACTTTGTTTAGGTGCTCTAGAAAACCATCAAACAAGCGATGAATTGTATTAAATGTGTTCGGCCAAAAGCATATTTATACGATTTGGCGCAAAATGAAACGATACAACGTGTCTTTTCATTTTTTCCAACCAACAGAATTTGCTCGACAATCTTTCGGCCGAAAACCTTGAAAACCATTTAGTTTTTATGTTTTCCGTTAAAATTTAGTTTTTCGACCGAAAGAGTATTTTTTCGGCCGAAAGATTATTTTGGTCGAAAACTAAAAATCGGGACTGTATTCAGAAACCAGAGAATTCCCCCAAGCTTACATGAACTTTGGAGGTTGCAGACTCCTACAAATACTCAAAATTTGGTTTCGAAAATGACACCAACATTTGCAAAATTGAATCTACTTTCAATTTCTATAATTTGTTTTCATTTTCATTATTTTTATCTAATTTTATTTAATTTTTTTTAAAATCACTACATAATATTTTCAACAGACATTATGATTCAGTGAAATGAAATATCTGTATCTTTAAAAATACACAGTGAAAAATTTAGAAAAATTTATATTCATAATCCTTAAACTGTTCTTTTCAAAAGGGTATATTTAGATTTTGCTTTTAAGTAAAAATTAAGATAGATACAAGGTGTGGGAAAACATGTGTTTAAAATCTGCAATGTTTTCAGCTTGGTCAACTTAAAAAATTCTAGATATTATAATATCCATCCGTTAGATTCAAAATTATAGTCATAATAAAATAGAGTCTCTGTAAATTGTTGCAATATATTTCGTTTCTTAAAAACACAAGTTTAATAATAGATACATTGTTGTGGGAAAAAATAACTCATTATCATTCATTTCATGTTTAAGGAACATACTGTTAAACAATTGTCAAATCGACATATCAAATCTTAATAAAACAAATTTTTAAAATAGTCATTGGAAAGCTAACAAAATTCTTCACAAGTTTTGTTTTTACTGTAAAGTGAAATTCTAAATAAAAAAAATACTTCTGTATGCCGGAAGTTGAAGAACTTGTGAAAATACAATTTTTTTTCTCATAAAACAAGCAAAAATGTTACCCATCTTCATGATTTTACCCAGCCACGACTTCCATTTATCAATGCCCACAGTTCTATTGGGAATAGTCTTTTTTCAACTAAAAATATATCGTAAGGTGATTTCTAAACTACCAAGGATATTCCATTGGAACAATTTGTCACAATAGATCTTACAAGTTTCTGAAATCTCTTAATATGTAACGTTTTACTTTAGGTTTCATATTTTAATGTTATTGGATTAATGCATGAAATACTGAAATAAAGGAAACTAAAATGAAATAAGCTAAGAAAATAACACACATATGTACAATGAACACAAGATGTACCATGGGAAAACCTGATATGGGAAAAACCCACTTAGAAGGTGAGGTCTATGCTCTGCTCTTTTCTTCTCGATTATGAAATGCAAATACAAAGAAAAGGACAATCATTATGGAGTTACCATGGACACTGTGGTCCATATCTCTATTACAAGATCTTCTGCATCCTCTATTCTGCTTCAATATTCTCCTAAATGCACTACTCAACTTTGGAATAATACACAATACAATAAGAATGGAACCCCTTCCTTTCATAGCGATACATTATTTAACATAGCCTGATAGTTATTTAAGGTTAGGGTTCACATTTTTGCATGCCTCAACCCCCAATTAATGTTAGGGTTTTGAACCCTCTAGAATCTTCTTGAAAGTCCATACATGACTAACTCCACATGTGTGACTAATGTGATTTGACATGACATCCACTTGATACCATGATGGTCAACATGATAGGTCAACTTGTGAGAGGCCTAACTTCTACATACAAATTCCAATTGAGGTGATCTTCAAGTTGTTAAAAAGCTCTTGATGTGTAGAACAACTTCAAGACACTATAAGCTTTGTTTGCAAAATTTTGATCCCAAAAATGGTCATTTAAGGTCTCAAGCAAGCTTTGAAAGGTTCTGGAAGTCAAATCACCAAAAAGAAACCTACCCAACCTTACAAACCAATAACTCCATTTTTTTTTACCAAAAAATACCACAATAAATAACAAATTATATAATAATTCATTTAATTATAAAGGATATTGCTTCTTATTAGTGTAAGAGGTATCAAGGTTATTTAACATTTAAAAAAGGAAACTCAATGTTTACTAATGCTAAAGCTTTATTATTATACATCTATTTTATAGGAAAATTGTTTTCTTTAACCTTTATTATTATACCCGCCGATAGGTTGGTATATAGCGATGAGTTCGCCATTGACTACATATTAATCTACACATTGACCAAAAATTTATATCATTTTCTAATGTCACACTTTAGCAATAATTTTTTATTATTTATTTCAATTATTTAAAATCGTTTTTGGCAAGACTTCATTGGCTATTCAAATGAAACTCTTATTGTCGAGCTAATGGCGATTCATAAATGCAGACACACTGTCTCATATATTTTACTTGGAAGTAACCTCTGCTACATCAATGACCTGAACATGCGTCCTGACATGTCACTACATATGCAGATCAGAGTCCTTGTCGGTACCTCCTGCTGTCATTTGGCAACCGGACGTGATGCGTGTCGAGGATGCCCAGAAATATACGAAGATATGGAAGATATCGATCGCCTAACCAGGCAAGACTTCAACGCAGTTTTAGGCAGTGAGGAAAAGAAGAATCGGAGACCTTCTCTCAATATTTTCTATGGGTTGGCCCTTGCAGAAGCACTTCTGTTTCTGTTGGAGAAGGCCTACTGGCAATGGAAGATAGTCGCAGGGAAACTATTGACCGAGGTGAACAAAGAATGCGGCTTTGACGAGTCTGAGCTCCACACCGTCAGGCGTTTTTTCTATGACGCGTATTCTCAGTGTGTCAATGGAAGTGTTTTCGATGAGCTGAAGATGGATTTTGTGACATACAGTATGGAGCTCGTTTGATCCAACGGGACTCGAGTCCTGTCTGGAGAGCTGGCGAGGAATCGAGTCCTGTCTGCGCTTGTGAACAGTGATCAATTTGCAAAAGAGACGTTGAGGGCGATCGAAACGATGAGCGGCATGGTGGAGAAGCTGATCGAGATGTTGAATTGGAAGAACCATCACGAGCAAGAGATTTGAAGAGCGGCCACGGAGATCATCACCAAATTGGTCAGAAAAAACAGTAATTTCATTCGTGTGGGATATGAGAATTTAGCCCTTAGATTATTGGGGCCATAGTTTTAGATATGCTTGTTTGTGGTGGATGCTGGGCTATGTGTTTTGTTGTGTTCGGAACTGATTCCCCGAGAATTGAACGAGGAACCACCCATTGCCAGGTTTAGCTTTCATTTTTCCAAAATATTTGCCACTTCAAAGTCAATATTTACATTAGTTTCTGTAAGCTGTAATTATTTTGTTTCGAAAAATTGAATTTTCCCCCCTTTAAATATAGTGTCTCATAGCACTATTTGCAAAGTCTGTCACAAAGATTTTAGGCTGTTAGTTTGCGGATGACAAGGGTTTTTCCAAAATTCGTTTCTTGTGCAAATAAAATACGGTTCCCAAAAACTATTGATCTTGAAAGGATGGACACAAGACTTCTATGAAATTTATGTTGCTAGTATTTTGAGGATAAGATTCACCAAGTTTTGTATAACACAAGAATGTGCCTCTTTAAAACTATTGTTTTAGCAGGCCCATATAGACCTTAGTTGCCAAGGTCCAAACAAGCTGGACTGTTTCTCAATGGTTTATCCAGTTCTATAACCTCGCTTCACTTTATTTCTTGTTCTTTATATCTTTGGCTTTTTTCTTATGTTCTCTTGATTTCAGTGCATTTTTTCATATGTTAAGGTGATGGAAAGGTTTCCTTACTTGTTTAGGATTATTACAAAATATTGGAAATTGATTACGATGCGACAATGGATGCAATTCGATCAAATTATCTTCGTCTTGCTTTGGTAAGTTCCTTTACTGCTTTTATGAATTGCTCTTTCCCAATGGTGTTTCTTATACGGTTCTTGGTATTGAGAGTAKAATGACTTTCTGGAGTAACATCTTTATTTCCTCATGAACATAATGGATTCCTACTAATGTTTTGACTCATTGTTTCACAGAAATGGCATCCAGACAAGCAGCAAGGACAAAATGGCGCGACTCTAAAATTTCAAGAGATAAATGAGGCTTATAAAGGCAATGTCTTCTAAGATTGTTCCTTTTGACATGAAAAACCGTAATTGCATGGCTAATTTTTTTTAATGTTATTTAGTTTCAAATTGGTTTAAAAATTTATAACTCTTTTCTTATAGGTAAAAGTTAAATTTTTTAATGGTTTTTTTTTAAATTAAAATTAAATTATAATCAAAGTAGTATTTAGTTTTTTATATATAAAATTAAAATTAGAATTTTTTTAAATTTAAATTAATATTCATTTTCCAATCTTATTAATCAAATTAAAATAAACATTTACATTTTTCCAAATAAAAATTTACCTGAATTTCATCTAGAATCAAATTAAGATAAACATTTACATTTTTCTAAATAAAAATTTACATGAATTTCACCTAGAATTTCCATCCCTAATGTAGTTTCAAAATGGGTTTGGCTAAAAAATTTATAACTTTTCTTAAATTACAATTTTGATGTAATTTAGTTTCAAAATTAGTTTGGATAAAAAATTTAATGTAATTTAGTTTGAGATTTGGTTTGGCTAGTTTGGCTAACCATTAACAATATATTACTCTCTTGTATTGATTTCATGTATTCAGACTTTCACATTGTTTTCATATATTTAGATTTTGGCGGGTATTTGCTACCATGTAGTCTTGTTATACATCTATTTTATAGGAAAGTTGTTTTCTTTTTCCTCATGTATACATCCAAATTTAACTTTTTCATTAAAGTAAAATTCTGAACTTATTAATATACTAAAGTTTATATTTCTTTTCAGGATATAAATAGAAAAAAAGTTTATATTTCTTTTCAATGGTGGGATATAAATAGAAAAATCCTCAGCTTTAAAAGTTTTTTTTTTTCAATATTGAAAAAAATATTTATATAGTAAATATAAGGAGTCTTTTACAACAATATGATTGTTGGAACTTGTTACTTTCCTATGTATAGTGAGAGATTGCTTTAAGTCTTGTTTTGAGGACAAATATCATTCTTTCCCATTGGTTGCTCACCTGTGTTCGTTTATTTGGATTAAGCAGAATAAAGCTATAATTGAAAATCACAAGCCATTGATTCAAGGAGTTTTCACTAAAACCATGGCTATTCAAAATTACTCCTCGGGACCGGTAAAAGATAAACCTCCAAAGGTTGTCTATATATCTTATCAGGTGAGGGATGCCTTTGCGTGGTTTGATGGGGCTTCACAGGTTAATGGAGCTCTTGCTGGGGTGGGTGGCATTATTAAATCTCAAGATTCTACTATTATCAAATGGACGTATAACTGTGGAAGTGGTTCAAATTCTAGGGCAGAATTAATTATTGCATGGGCCACACTAGTGATTGCAGATTTGGTGCCATATTACAATCTCCGAGTTATGGGAGATTCCAGGGTGATCATCCACTAGCTCTCGAGTAAGGGCAGACTTCATGTAAGTGCCCTATAAGGATGGAAAAACAGAATTCTGATCCTCATTAAAAAGTTTCAGAATATCAGTTTTCACCATGTTTACAGGAACTTCAATACTGAAGCAGATTCTCTATCCAAGCAAGCATTAGGAGAACCAAAGGAAATATTTCCTATGTTCGTTGGTTTAGGGGGATTGAAGGACCAAAGGAGTTATATTATATTCACTAATAGTGTTTTTTGTGTAATGATGCTTTTTGACATATGTGGATTAGAATATCCTCTACTTTGAGATGAACCATTTTAGAACTTTTTCCCTATCAATTTGATTCTGTTTAAAATGTTATAATAGAACTGCATGTATTGAGGCTATATTTCTTTTTCATACCTCATCGAAAACTTTTATATCTTGGACATCAGACTTTGTATTGAAGTATACTGCAATGTAAAAAATTATATCACTAATATAATTTTGGAGCAAATTTTCATTATTGAAAGAACTGTACCAGTTTTCTATTGTTACTCTTAGTCTCTTCATGACATACATTAACAAGGCAGCGAGGCTGCACATACTGCCTCCTCAGTGTGTCATGAAAACTTGACCATAAATTATTAAATATAAATATAAAATTATTAAATATAAATATAAAATATAAATTCAACTTATCCTTACCTAGTCTGTCATATCATTAAGTTAATTCTGATCTCGAAATACGTGAACGCTGCAATAACACTATAAAGTTATCAGCCAATGAAATGTAAGAAAATTCAGTTTTTTTTACATATTAAAAAATAAAATTTTGAGTTTGTTATGTTACACATTAAGTTTTTTACAAAATTTTTAAAGTCAACCCAAATTAATAGAATAGTCAAAGTGAACTCATCACTATGTATATTGCCTGGAAAGCAGTACAATAAAAGAATTGGCGAGACCGCTCAAAAACAATATAATAGATTTAAGAAAACACATTTGAAAATATTGTCATAAAATTATTTTATTTTCTATTTTATTGTGCGAGAGAGTGTTTTATATAAAATAATATAATTTTTTATTTTATTGTGAAAGTGTTTTTATTCACATGTAACATGGATAATAAAATAACAACATTACAAATAAACATGAACTTTAAATACATGTGAAGAAAACTAATGAAGGTGTCACGAAAACGGAAGGAGAGTACACTTTTAAAAACCAAATTAATATATTAGAAAAAGGAATATGTAATAAATTAGTCTCAAGAAAATAAGTCAAATAAAGACGAATAAAAACGGAGTTAAAAATGGGAAAGTCAAATAAAGACGAATAAAAACGGAGTTAAAAATTGGAAAGTCAAAAAATTCAACAAGGTAATTAAATTTGATTAATAATATTTTTCTTAAATAAAAAATAATAAAAAGCAATATACTTAAAAAAAATTGTTGATAAAAAACAAAAAAAATAAGTCAAATAAAAATCAATAAAAAGGGAGTTAAAAATTGGAAAGTCAAATTAAAAACTAAATTAAATAAAAAATCAACAAGGAAATTAAACTTAATTAATGATAAAGGAAAAATGTGTTTTCCTCATTAAAAAAAACTTGTAAAAACAATATACTTAAAGTGAAGAGTAAAAATAATGGGTTATTTAAGTTATCTTAAAAAATATCTATAATAATAACAATCAAATCTAAATTCAAGAAATGTGTATGTATTTTTTTTGTTTGTTTGTTAGTTTGTTTGTGATTTGTTAGACTACTCAGTGGCTTGAGAAATGGTAATTCATGGGCATCTAAGATAATTTGCTCATCAAATTTAAATTCATGGTAAAAATGTTCATAAATATTTTCACTATATTTGATAGTCAAAATGTAGAGTGACAAGCAACTTCACACTCTATAGAAATGGATGGAGGATGCAAAGAACCCCGTGCAGCTACCAATACATCTCTGCTGGCAGGTTTGGAAGACTAGAAACGCAGCCTTGTTCGAAGAAAAGCCACCTTCTCTTCACAGAGTGGCCAATTTCATCAGCGCTGAGATGGCCTTGAGTAAAATCCAGTCACCAGTTACATCACTTAGCAGGACCTTTTTTCAAATTCCACTTGATAAAGTTGTGGCCTGGTTTGACGGAGCGTCACAACAAGATGGCTTACTCTGTGGAGCGGGAGGGAAAATTGTCTTAAACTCTCATACTTGTTTCAGGTGGACTCTAAATTGTGGGAACGGTACCAACATGAAGGCAGAACTTATGGGAGCATGGGCGTCACTTATTCTGGCAAGTCGTCTACATATCAATGAGCTTCTTCTACTTGGCGACTCCAAAATTATCATTGATTGGTTGAGCGGGCGTGCAGACTTCCATGTGGCGGACCTTGTGAGCTGGAAGGAGAGAACTCGTGAAGCGACTCAGCGGATTTATAAACTTACCTACTCTCACATCTACAGAGAGGAAAACAACGAGGCTGATACTCTTTCTAAAAGAGCTTTATTCTTGCCATCGGGGCACATTTGTTTTACAAGATGGGAAGAAGGCAATAAAGGACCTTCCACAGTGATCAATCTTTGATTAAGCAGCTTGCTTTGAGTGCTGCCCGTCCATGGGATCGGGAATAGTCCCGGATTGACATGAAAACATCTTTGACTTGTATGGATTGCTTTTTTTTATCAGCATAGCTTTTGTTTTCTGGTGGTTTATTCGCTACATAGCCTTGTACATTCTTATATCCTTATGAATATAAAGAGTGTCTTTTTCGTTGAAAAAAAGCAACTTCACACTCTATATTTGATGGTCAAAATGTCTACTATCCAACAATTTGAAGATCAAATTCCATCTTTACTTAAAAAATAATATTTTCAAAAAATTATACGAAGACTTTTCCAAAAAATTATACCATACTTCTTGATAAAAATATTTTAAAAATATTATACGATATAAAAACTAAAAAATAATGTAAATCAAATTCAAGTTTCAAAATATCTAAATGAACTTACAAATTGCACAATGTTTCCAAATTCCAAAGTATCTTAATAAACATTATATTTATTGAAAAACAATGTTTCCAAATTCCAAAATATCTTAACAAACTTTTTATTTCTTGAAAAGAGTATTTCAAAGAAATACAGCCTGAGTGGGCCTAATGGTTAAGAACATGTGTTTCCTCTTAAGAGGTTACAGGTCAAATCTAGAGGGGGGTAGGGTATGTATACCTTCGTAGACTTGACCAGTCAAATCGCTGAGTGGAGGGGGGTCCCTTGTCCAACAAACAAGCAATCTCATACACCAATTTAGAGAGGGGTCCCTTGTCCCACAAACAAGGGAGTCTCATACACCAATTTGGTGTGCTGGCTTGAACGTGACCTTAAAAATAGATTATTATTATTAAAAAAAAATAATAAAAACAATTATATTCTTTCTCAAATCCACATTTAATATTATCATAAAATTTATAAATGTATATCTTAAAAAAATTATACCAACCTTTTATTTTATTGTGTATCAAATCCACATTTAATAATATTATAAAAGATTTATATCATTTATTTTAAAATAAATATTTAAAAAAATTACATTGAAATGAAATCGTGTAATGTGATTTTATTTTCGTTTTCATTTTAATTTTTTAAATGAAATAAAGTATTATATCATATGAATAATGAAATTATACAATTTAATTACATTCATTCTACTTGTATACCATTCATTTTACTTTAGAAATAAAGTATTATATCATATAAATAATTAAATTATATTCATTCTACTTGTATATCATTCATTTTACTTTATGTCATATCATTTGAAATTGATAAAATTGTACAATTTAATTTCATTTTTATTTTTACATTAAACTTATTTTTCACTTTCATATATTTTTCAAAAACCTTCTTTATTAAATAAAATTATACAATTTAATTTCATTTTTGTTTTTATATTATATTTATTGTTTATTTTCATCTCAATTCTATTTTCATGGGTATTTGTTTTTTAACCCTGTGAGATAACATAATTGATAAAATATACCTATACTCTCTAGGTCACGAGTTCAAACCTTATATGCCTAGGGTTGTAGTTTAACACCCATACTCTCTCATACGGTACACCATTTCTCTGGTGAAAAAAAAACAAAAAAATCTACACACCATTTCATCTTCAAAAACCTTCTTTATTGAATAGTATTTGTTTTTGTAAATTCTGAATAATATTGAATATTATTATTCTATGTTGAGAGTTTCACATGATTCTTATAAAAAACCAAGGGATGTTCACTCGATTATGTAGGAGATGTTTTGATGTTTTGAGTTTTAACCTCCATATGACGGACTCAGTCAGATCAGTCAGATCATTGGTTTTGGCAAAAAATTCGTTCCAAATCTTCAAGATAGCTGCATTCGATCGATTGTAGTTTTGACTGTGAAACTGTTTTTGACTTTGGATCTTACGAACAGACCGTATTTACGAAATCAATTCAACACCGTAGTAGACTACACCAATTTTTCTCCGACCCCATACAAAATTCATCCCTAATTTCTTCTCAGCCGCATTTACTAATTTCGTACAAGCTGCATTTAGTAATTTTATTACTACAGAGTCAACATCTTTAACAACTTTGCTTTCGCCGTAGAAGTCAGCCTTTCATGGGACCTTCCTGTTTGCCATCTCAAGTTCCCAACTATTATTATTATGATATATGGTGGCCTGACAAGTACACATAGTCCCTTTGGTCTTGACTATATGTGGGGTAGTATTGAAAATTCTAGGAAGGAAAGCAAGGGTTTGCGTGCGGATTCAAGCTTATGTATCTCTTCCCTAATGATAGCCACCAATTACCGCTACAGGTCCATAGCTCAGCTGAGGATAAGCTACATCGCCTGCAAAATAAAATCCCTCCATGTCTGCTGCTGCAGTTGACTGATAGTTGAGAAACGGAAAGAAAGAAATTACAGGTATGGGTTTCTGTTTCGATAGTTTTCTTGGGATGGATAACGATACAGGGTTTTGCATTCTAGGGTTTGTGTGGATCATCAAATTGAAGTACCTTAATCTGTGAAAATTTCTCAAAATCTGCAATTGGGTTTTTGGGGATTCCCGGTTCTTGTTGTCCTGAAATGGGTTTTTTGAGTTTTGGTTGTTTAGGAAATACCCAGAATTTCTGACATGCCCGAAACCCTAAAACTATTGGGTTTTAGTAGTTTATTTCATTCGTGTAAAAATGGACGCCGTAATACAGCTCCTCCCTGTTGGGGTATTGATGAACACGGTTTCTGATTATTTAATTAAAACGGCTATTGCGGCACACGATATCATGAACGAGAAGAGTTTCAACGTATTGGCAAAGTATCTGCTTTCCATTGGAACTCTGCTCCATAGATTGGATGCCAGGGAAATTGATGGAAATTCCTCTATTATCAGGGGTTTGCAGAGCTTAAAAGAGGAAGTTCTTAAATCTGATAATCTCGTAAAGAAGTACAAAGAGAGGTCTCGGATATCAAACCTATTGAATTGCCGAAAGACCTCTGAGGAGATTCAGCAGGCCATAAGGGATATTGGGAACACCTTGAGTCTTTTTGATCTCTACACTATTGAAATCAATGAGGATGTGAAGAATCAACTCATGTTATTAGAGAGCCAGATGGTCCACGAGGTGGTCAGGGCTTCTGAGGATATGTTAAAGATTTCAGAAATGCTGACTATGGAGACTAAGAGGGGCAGGGCGAATCGGGCCCGTGCATTGGAGCTCCTGGAAATGATTGCCTCTTCACACAGCGTTGCACAGAGCCCCAGTTATATAACGAGGGAGCTTCAGAGGTTTGAAACAGATATTGAAGAAGCTGAAAGAAGAAAGGAGCGTCAGGAAGTGCAATATATGCAGCAGGTTATGGCTCTGCTCTCTCAAGCAGATGCCGAGATGGCATTGGAAACATCTCGCAAACAATACTTAGAATTGAGGCAAGAAGTTAGCGGATCTCGCGAAATTTTTGCTGTCCATGAACCATATTGGGAATTCAAGTGTCGTCTGACAGGTAAAGTGATGGATGACCCAGTTCTCATTTCAAGTGGCCATACCTACGAGAGGGAAGCGATCTTACACGAATTTTCCAAAGGCATATTGAAGGATCCCATTACAGGCCAAAGTCTGAAGGATGCTGTTTTGACACCGAATCATGCCTTGTATTGCACTATAAAGCTCTGGAGGCAGCGGAATTACATGGCTCGGATTTTGAAAGCAAGAATTGAGCTGGAAAAACGAAATGAGGCTGAGCGAGTAAGGGCACTTACGGATTTGGTGGAACTCTGCAAGGAGAGTGCTAATGATAAGGACTGGATGGTTTTTGAATCTTTGGTGCCTTTGATATTGGAAGCTTCAAAGTCACGGAATAATGAGCTGAAGGCACTTTGCTTTTCAGTCTTGACATTGATAGTCAAAGACAGTATTCATGGCAAGGTCAAGACTTTCCTGCAAATCTGTTTCTTTATTATCTTGTTTGTGATTGTAAAGCTCTTTTTCAGTTAGTAGTTGTTTGTGTAAAAGATTATGAGACTTTCTCACAGTTTATTCTGTATAAAACAAGCAGGAAAAGCTGGTTGAAGCTGGGGGGCTTAAGCAGATCATAAGATATATGGACCGAGGCCCAGATGTTACAACAGCTGCTATAACCCTCCTGTCAGAGTTGGTAAAGAGTAAGAATATACTTGAACAGTTAGGTCAAGAATGTGGTGCTATCTTGATGCTTGTTACGATTTCAGTAAGGGGTAATCATCCAGAATTGGCAACAGATATTGAGAGCATCCTAGATCAGCTTTCATACGATGGTGATTCGTATCACGAAGAAAACATCAAAGCAATGGTTAAGGCTAACTGGTGCAAGCCATTTGCTGACTGCCTTCACAAAGGTATGCAATTTCATTTTTATGTTAAATCTACTGTGTTGTTTGAGTGACCATAGTCACTCTTGTGCCTTCCGCTAACAATTTGAAACTACAATGTGCATTCACAATAACTACTAAGAGCATTCAAGCAAACATTGAAGAGAGACTTAGTGTGATTCCCTACCTATCTTGTTCCTAAGCAAAACTGCTACTTGAATTATGCATGAAGTTATCTGTTCAAATTATGGTCATATCCAATGTTTCAGAACTCGTCAATTAATTGACAATTTTGCAATTTTTTGCCAAGTTAATGATGAAATGAGAAATCATGGTTAAAAATTGTGATTTTGTATTAAATCGGAAAAATTTGCCAGGGTGTAAAAAAAATGTCAATAAAACCCCAAAAAGTCTTTCCTTCTGCTCATTTGACTTGTTGTTTGCACATTTGGTAGATAGGAGTGTTTCAGTAAGGTTAGAGGGAAAACTTGGTGTTCAACTATCTGATGTTGTTGTTAGTTTATATTTAAGTTTATTGAAAAAAAGAAAATTTTTGCAGTTTTTTAATGCTTGCCAATTTTTTGCCCCTTTTTTTTTTAGTCCCATTTTTTGACCCTTATTGAGTTCTTCCCAAGTCTGCCTTTTGTAACATTGGTCATATCTATCCCATGCTCGCATTTTTATGTCGAATAGTTCATAGATGCTACCCATCACCTAGTGGAAAAACTCGGCATAGGCAAACACTCGGCAAGGGTCCTGAAAACATCGCCTCGGAAAAACTCGGCGAAAAAATCGGAAAAACTCGGCAAACATTAAAAAATACATAATTTATTCATTTTTTTTCAAAATTTTAAACATTTTTCAATATATAAAGCAGCAACAACATCATATAAACAGATAGGCACATAAATATGGAGAAAGAACCGATATATATTATATAGTGGATGCCAAACAAAAACCGATACATCAAAGTCATTACTGAAAGTCTGAAACCAATACAATTTTTTTTCTGATTTACCGATTTTTTCTGATCTGTGGCGAGTTTTACCAATTTTTTCCGAGTTTTGCTGAGTTTTTCCCTAGTTTTTCAGAAAACGCGATTTTTTCAAAACCCAAAAAATCGGCAAGCTGAAAAACTTGCGATTTCCCTGATTTTTGCCAATTAATCAGCAGTTTCTTCTACTAGGACCCATCACCTTGGTCACCAGGTAAGAGTTTTTGCTTGAGTTTTGGGAGTAACAATTTAGAAAAATATCCAATAAATCATAAAAGTTGTTATAAAACTCGACAGCAATATAAGTGCATCATTCTTAACTAAGTTTTAAAGAAACTAATATCAATTTACAATTTTAAGCTATTTCTTCAATTTTTAGCTAATTTTGCCGTCAGAAAATATACCATTTGAAAACATAAATTTAATCCCTTGATTTACCAACTCCCAACATTTCATGTGTGGTCTTCTTCATAGAGCATCTCATAAGCACTGAAATGAATATAACTCCAAAACCTAAACAATGTTTTACAAGAACGTGAAACTCTCATTGATCAAGTGATGAAACAAATGGGTGGCTCTCCATGGATCAATAAACTGGATTCTCCACCTTGGCAGATAATGTTGATGGAATTGCTAGAATGTCCACTCTTAAACAAACTGAAGTAGTAGCCCCTCTAGAAGTGTCACCTCTTCATAGACTAAGGCTATGTTGAAAATATGTTGAAAATTATGATGACTTTGAATATCCGAAAATGACTGCACAAGCAAGTTGAAAATGATTGCACAAACAAGTCAGTGGAACCAAATCGGCTGTAAATTCCAGAGATTTTTGGCTATGCAGGGTAACATATTTAAACACATCTCCACCTCTTTGGCGACATATGGCATCTTTAGAAGGCACTTAAACTGGAACCTGAACCCCAAATGTCTTACCAGAGAAGGTGTTTGGTATTTATCCATACCATATACTGTTGATGGACCTTTAATTACCATCTATTGTCTAAAATT
Organism: Picea mariana; assembly: GCA_032191745.1. NCBI lineage: Eukaryota > Viridiplantae > Streptophyta > Pinopsida > Pinales > Pinaceae > Picea > Picea mariana. The sequence continues at coordinate 74,357 of JASDQU010014286.1, read as the reverse complement.
GAATTTGTTGAAGGAAAACTGGCAAACCTAGTCCCTAACTGTTGTATGAAATTTGTGGAAACATTTTAATGATTTAATGCGTTTTCACAATTTGTAGTACAGCAATTTTTTCCTTTATATTGATACAAATTACTTACCTCTGGTTACAGACTTGGTGTTTACCATTTACAATTGGTTCCAACAGCTGACAGATATTTGCAAAAGGATACTCGAAGTAGGAAAAAGTAGACCCCTGAAAACATTTTGGTTATTTTGTTTCTGGTGCAGGCTCCCAAGGGTCCAAGTTAGCAATGGTGAAGTGGCTTGCACATTTTGAGCTTGATGACAATAGAAGAGAAGCGTTGGCTCAACAAAATGTGATTGATGCTTTAGTTGGAATGCTGAAGTCTAGGCAATTTAGATTAGAGATTCTGGCTCTTGAGGCTTTACGGAAATTCTCTTTTCATGAGAAATCTAAAAAATGCATTGCAGAAGCAGGTGGAGTTCCCTTGTTGCTTGAACTTTTAAAGAAGCCTCAGTTAGAAATGAAAAACAATGCTGCAGCTATTTTAGCAGATTTAACCATGAAGCACGGGGCATCTTTTCTTCTCCAGGCAGATCAAACACCAATTGAACCTCAAAAGATAGTGGAAGCTGTTATGGGGAATCTAATAGCCAGTTTACTGACTGCAGAAAATGCAGTGAAGGTGCTGTTACATTTGACAGAAATTTCAGATGCCAATGAAGTTACCGAATTGATCAAGGACAATGATCATGGCATTCAAACATTTTTGGGTTACATCAAAATTGGAACACCCCCATTGCGGGATCATACGATAGAATTGGTATTCAACTTGTGCAAAAAGGATCGAAGTATAATATCTTTTGTAATGGACGATCATGACTGTTTGAAAGCACTACTGCAGGTAATAAAAAATGATTTAGTTGAGGGCAGTGTTCAAGCTGCTGCAGCAGGAATTCTTTCAAGGATTCCATCTTCTGATAATAGTCTGAACAGGATTATGACTACTGAAAATGTGCTTCCAGCATTGGTAAAGATGGTTTCTGGGAAAAATCTGGAAGGCCAAGCAAATGCCCTGGGTGCTCTAGTAAGGTTTACTGATTCGAGTGATGTCCAATCTCAGCGGTCCTTGATTGAATTAGATCTGATTTTATATCTTAAACAAGTGCTGAAGTCTGGAACTATACCAGCGAAAATTTGGGCATGCAAGATCTTGGAAAACATTTCTAAAAGCACCTCAAAACTAAATAGAGAACCTCATAAGTGGAGTTTCAAGCTTTCCAGGAAAACTTCTCTAAACTGCAAACTTCACAAAGGGAAATGTAGTTTAAAGGATTGCATTGTTGAGGCTGGAGTTGTTCCTGATATTGTGGAGATCCTGAAGAACCAAAACCCGGAAGTTGTTTTAGCTGGGTTAAAAGCTTTGGAGACCTTATTGTTAGAGGAAAACATGTTAGAGGATGGTATACAGATCTTGTATAAATGCAAAGCCATTGATCAGTTGTTTCCATTGGTACACTTGGATTCTCATACTTGCTCTGAAAAGTGTGTGGATATACTGGAAGTGATTCTTAGGTTCCCAAATATGAAAGGTACCTATGGGCAACTGGTTCAGAGGTCTTTGGCAGCTGTTTCTGCTTGCAGGGTACCATCACTACAACAGAAGGCTAGTAAGTTGCTTAGACAATTGACGATCCCATCATAATCTGAAACATGCACTGTAAGATGGAGAATTTTGTGGACATATTCTTGAACTATAGTTTCAAATTCTATTTCATCTTCCAATAGAATCATACTGAATTTGTGAGATGCAGGTTGAAGTATGCCAAAGTATTTTCTTAGTCTCCCAACAAGGGGCTCAGAAATGAAGATCACAGTGTTTATCGTTCTGGAGATAAACTGTTTAAATCTTCCAGTTTTAAATGAAAGAATACTTTGACAGAAAAGTCACTTGTGCTCAATCATATAATACTGTATGGTGTCTTCTGTTGACGTCAATTTTAGAATCATGTTCAAGATGATGGGAGCAGTTAGAAGCAAATTTGTATGGTTGGATGGGTAGAGTAAAGATATTTGTACATAGATATATATGTTACTATCTTGCCCAAGTTCAGATCCGTTATAGAGGCTTTTCAAAGGAGAGTGAATTAAAAGCATTCCAGACATTTGGGCTCGTGAATCTAAGAAAGCTTATCTTTCAAGCTTACAGGATCTTTAGCAGGTTGAATATAATATGTTATTTGTAGAGGCAAGTTCCCGCTACCTTTATTGTACAAGTATTCTGTAATCTTGGGTTTTGTTGCCTTAAAGGTACATTATAGCATATATGCATGCTAGAATATTTGTGTTCGATATATTTCTGTAATTTAGAAAAGTTCACCCTTCACCTCGGAGGAAGATCATAGCTGGCAACTCAGTTGTGTCCTGGGATGTGTTTTCCGACAAGTCGCTAGTTAGGGCCACCCTCTGTATTTTGGCCTAAAGTAACTCTGTGACATTATAGCATTTTAGTAGAAAATTATTTTAGTGGGAAATTCTTGGTTTAGTCCTTTTAATCTTCTTGATCAAAGTCTTCTCTTTTTTTCCAGCAAATATTTACATGGTTTAATGTCTCATTGATATGGCCTTGATTCTAGATATTTGTTGTATTTGCTTGATTGAATATATATTATATAATTTGAATTGCTTTTGATAATATGTTATATATTCTTTTCAGCAAATATTTACATGGTTGAATGTCTCATTGATATGGCCTCGACTCTAGATATTTGTTATATTTTCTTGATTGAATATGTGTTATAGAATTTATTTTTTGCTGCTATTTTAGTAAGTAATCGAAAAGTTTGGAGTGGCAGTTCTTTGCTTTGTGAGGATTTCAAACAGGTGGTTGGTCTGGCCTGATAATCTGTAGATATTTGGGTACATGTAGATATCCTGTTACAATCATCTCCTGAACATTCAGATGGTGAAAATATTATCAAAGATGTGTTTGGAGTCTAATCAATAATTTAATCTCATTATATATTAGATCCGATTTGGATACATATGCTTTAATCATTCTAAGTGATATACTTAAAGTCTATAAATGCTACACCAATTCTACGTTGAAGTTTGTGCATACCAATTTTTTTTATTATATTACTCTAAATTGAAGTTGTTTTATATTAATTTTGAATTGTGAAATCACAGAGTCCAACTGTAACTCTATGTTTATTAGGCACTCACTTTCTTATTGTGATCTGGGAGGGAGTTCTTTACTGGATGTTTATGATTTTTTGCTCATCAGAAGCTATCTGCTTGAGATTTCTGGTGAACATTTAGATGGAAATTTTTTATAAAAGTTCTGTTTGGTGTCTATTAAAAATTTCATCTTATTATCTTCTGATTTGGACACACGATCAAAGCATTTTTATAGTGAAATAGTCATTCTATAAAGTACTACAAGCAGATTTTGGAGTTTGTGCATAACAACTTCTTTGCTATCACTGTTAGTTAAAGTAGTTATATCCTGATTTTTAATGAGTTTGATTTGTTTTTGATTTGTTGAAGCTCAAAGCCCAAATGTAAATCCATGCTTATTAGGCACCCATATTCTGATTGTGGTTCAAATGGTGTTTATTAGTTGCTCAAAAGTTTTTTTTTTTTTTAACGAAAACGGTTATAGTTTTTATTAGAGGGGTGGCAGAGCCACAATTTCAATTACAAAGCGTGATGCATCACTGTTACAGCATAGGATCCATCGCTGTTTCAGCATAATTCCAACACTGTGTTTCAGCATCTTTAACATAACTGTGTTTCAGCATATGTGACAAAACTGTGTTTCAGCATGTGTAACAAACTGTGTTTCAGCAACTGTTCCAGCACTGTGTTTCAGCATATGTAACAGCACTTAATTTCAGTTGCTGCCCACCGTGTTTCAGCATAAGATCCGTCACTTTCAGCACTGTGTTTCAGCGTCTGAGTCCCAGCATCTGTGTTCCAGCATCTGTGTTCCAGCACTGTGTTTCAGCACCGTGTTTCAGCATCTATGTTTCAGCACTGTGCTTCATCTTCTGTTCCAGCGGTCTTTCTCAAGCTTTTGCTGCCTTCTACATTCTTTAGCAAGCTGCTGCCCTTTTCAAGGAATACATTTTTTAACTGGGTCCCCACCATTTACACTGAGTTCTCCTTGAGGCAGAAGGCAACCTTCATTGGCTAGTTTGT
>JASDQU010014286.1:52147-70053 GCA_032191745.1 Picea mariana | reverse complement strand
TGCGGCGACCAGCTTCCTGAATGCTTCTAATTCTGGTAATGGGGGAGGGTTAGAGGTGGCGCCCCCACCAGCTTCCATGGCTGGGGGTGCCCTAAGCGTTGCAGAGAGCCCGATCTGGGGCAAGTCCTCGCGCCCCTGCGTGTCTGAGGATGTCGATTCGCGACTTTAAATGCACCAGGGCCGCCGAGAAAGGGAATGCGACCTTCAGACCTTCAAAACGGGGCCGCTCTGATCCGAGGAATCACTGCTGTCAGCGARCGAACTGGAGCAGGAGGTGGAGGAGTCGGCCAAGCTAAGCCTGGCCGCCGCGAGGGCCGAGGCTGCCTGTGCGCGCGACTAGGGTTCCAGGTTCCCTAGCTCGGGCCATACAACATCCTCTCTGGACATGTTGCACGATTTGCTTAAAACTTTTTAATCATCATGGACTATCTACTTATGATTTCACCTAAACATTTAGCTGGAAAAGATTATGAAGTTGTTTTTGGAGTTGATTATTAGTTTCATCTCGTTATATATTAGATCTGATTTGGACACACATTACTATTAATTAAAGTAATTTTCTTTTGATTTTGAACAATTTTGAATCATCAAAGCTTGGTCCAAATGTAACTCCATGCTTGTTAAGCACCCACTGGGTTAGAAGGTCTTGCTTGCTAACTTGTGATTGTTTTGATCATCAGAAGGTCTTGATTGTTTTGATCATCATGGGTATTGGCTTATGATTCCTCTCAAACATTCACATGGGGAAATTATGAAAGTTGTGGTCAGAGTCTATCAATAATTTTATCTCATTATCTTTTTGAGATCTGATTTGTATCAATAATTTTATCTCATTATCTTTTTGAGATCTGATTTGTAGACATATAAGCGTGTAGCATTTTTAGAGTGATATACTTGGACCATAAAGTACTGTGCCAACTTTACTTCAAAGTTTGTGCATAAAACCTCTTTGTTATATTACTATTAATTAATTTTTTTTTTAATATATAATTTTGAATTCTCAAAGTTTGAAGTCCAAAGGGTAACTCCATGCTTCTTAAACATCCATGTGAGTCTATCAATAATTTCATCTCATTATCTTTTTGAGATCTGATTTGTAGACATATAAGTGTCTAGCATTTTTAGAGTGATATACTTGGACCATAAAGTACTGCCCCAACTTTACTTTAAAGTTTGTGTACAAAGACCTCTTTGTTATATTACTATTAATTAATTCTATTTGTTTTTCATATGATTTTGAATTCTCAAAGTTTGAGGTCTAAATGGTAACTCCATGCTTCTTAAGCATCCATGTTTTTATCATAAGGTTTGGAAGTCTTTCACTCATGTCTTATGAATTTATAATCATCACAGACTCTTTGTGTACTGTTTCTCTCATAAAAGCCTTGGTGACTTGGGGCACTCTCAAAAGCCCCAACGGAATCACAAAAGCTCCAACGGAATCACTTAAAATGAAGGATCAATTTTGTTGGAGGTTATTGCTTCCGATTAACATTTATGGCTTTGACTTGGACACATGATTCTAGTCCCAATATCTTTCGTTGTGTGTTGAAGAAGATTCAAGATTCAAGGTTATGTGATAAGACTCAACTAACAACATTTGTCTCTGTTTCCATCTATATCCGGAGGTCATGGTATACCGCTGTTTTCTGATAACAATGCATGACATAACAATATTTTGAATCGATGATAATGATAGGAGAATTATCCATGATAATGATAGGAGAATTATCTTTGGAAATCAGGGTTTCTGACTAGTCCTGGAATTAGTCTCAAATGAGTCATCTTTTTATTTTCGCTATAATTTTTTTTTGATGAAGTTGCAAACTCTGAAAATTTCAAAATCTCGAGAGTACATAGCGAGCTACCTGTGGAAAAAATTTCATATTTTGAATCATTTTAATTTTTGGGATATATGTCGTGGAAGTTGGGATTGTTCACTAATCATGAAATTAGTCTTAAACAAGACATTTTCGTATTTTTGCTATAATGTTTTATTAGTGAAGGTTCAAACTGTGAATTTTTTAGGAGTTTAAGAAATCATATTAAAGTACTACATGCCAAAATTTTAGACTTAGAATGTTTCAAAGTTTAGAGATATATCAAGACAAATGTCACCCATCTAAACATACTCCAAATAATTTAGGGTTTGAAAAGTACACAACTTACAATTGGCATAACTTTTTATTGGAAGATCTGTTTTTGGTGATTAAAAATTTATGATAAAGAGAAAATAGAGGAGTATTATTATTGTTATTATTTTTATCCCATATGGCTCCAAAAAATATTTTAACACCAATTAAACCTCCAGAATCTCATCTATAACTCATGAAAAAAATGAGGAGATACATAACAAGCTATCCAAATTGGAGGACCAATTTAATTATTTGAGTGCTAGGTCAATAACAAGAGAGGAGTTCGTAAACACACAAAGAAAACTTCAATACATGAAAAAGAATATGGATGAAAATAAGGAAGAAATATAAAAATCCATGAATGAAATGAAAAAATCCGAAGAAACCATTCTCTTACAAAAGATCCCTAATAGGGATATGGAGATCCAAGGAAATCGTGAAAATAAGGAGAACAAGGTTTTTGAGATTCAATCACATATGGGGAGTATTTTTTCACATTTGGAGAGCTCAAATACTGAATCTTAGAATTATGATCATTCATTACTCCGAGATCCACTTCATCAAGGCTTGAAGTCAACACCAAGGAATTACTTCATTCCAAAGATCGATATGCGAAAGTTTGATGCTAAAGATCTTATAACATGGATATTCCAAATGGAGAAATTATTTGATCTACACCATGTGCCAAGCTTACAAAAGGTACCTATTGCATCTTTGTATTTAGAAAATGATCAATTTGTTTGGTATCAATGGCTTTGTGAAATAAAAAATAATTATGTTATCTCTTGGTCCATTTTTATAGATGAATTGATATCACATTATGGGGATATTAAGAGCAATACATTCTTTAGTCAATTGATAAATCTTCCACAAAAATGTTCAATTATAGAGCACATTCAACAATTCCAAAAGCTCAGTCTCAAGGTAAAGAACATTTATGAGGATATTTTGTTAGATCTCTTTATGGGCACTTTAAAGGAGAACATTCAACATGAGGTGCGTCTCTTCGAACCCAAATCCCCAGAGAAAGCTTTTAATATGGAAAGGAAAGTGGAAAACAAAAATATGACTACTAGAAGGGCAACCACTAACAACTATAGAGAGCACCCTGTTCCCTTTCCTAACCTCACTCAACCAACAAGGTTGACACCTCATCAAATGGATAAAAGAAGAGAAAAGAGACTATGTTTCAATTGTGATAGCAAGTACAGTAAGGGGCACAAACATGGTGAGAAGAAATTATTCTACATAGACTATGAAGAGGAAGAAGACCAAGAATTAGAACTATCACAAGATCTAGATCTAGAAGAGACTACTCCAACGATATCTTGTCATGCATTGGTCGACATCAGTACTCCACAAACCCTTAAGATACAAGGATACATCAAAAAGAAAAAAAGAAAAAGGTAACAATTTTGATTGATTATGGTAATACCCATAACTTCATCAATTACAAAGTAGCAAAAGATTTCAATTGCTTTGTATTTCTAGCACCAGAGTTTCAAGTAATGATTACATATGGAGGCACCATAAATTGTTTTGGGAAGTACCATAGTATTAAGCACGATATGGAGGAGTATTTACTGGATAGTCCCATGATTTCCATCCAAATGGGTGGTGTTGATGTCATATTATGGGTCCAATGGTTACAATTATTGGGGACAATGACCCTTAATCTTCAAGATCTTTTCATGAGATTTTCCTCAGAAGGCAAGGAAATTCAGCTTAGAGGTATCCAAGGGAAACCCTTTGAGGTGATAAGCTCTAATAGCATGCCAACATTACTCAAAAAGGGACACCATGGTGTAATTGCACAATTGTGCTCACTAGATGTTCAAGCATCTATATTCTCTGCTCCAGTGGATCTCCAAATAGTTATCAACAACCATTCCAAGTTATTTGGAGATATGCCTAAGGGTCTTCCACCTGCTTGAGATCATGACCATGCTATTCATTTGCAACCAAGATGTGTACCAACTAAAGGCCTTACAATTATCCATATGCATAGAAGACTGAGATTGAGCGTATGATCCAAGAAATGTTAGAGGCATCATTCAACCTAGACAAATTTATTTCTCTTCACCAGTAGTGATGGTTACAAAGAAGGATGGATCATGGCGTATGTGTCCAAATTAAGGACAAATCAACAAAATGATCATCAAATATAAGTTTCATACTCTTTTCATTGATGAATTATTAGATGAATTGCATGGATCAATTTTCTTTATTAAGTTGGATCTTCGTTGAGGATATCATCAAATCAGAATGAGTCAGAAGGACAGTACCAAAACATCCTTTAGAACCCATGAAGGTAATTATGAGTTTTTGGTTATGCCATTTGGACTTACTAATGCACTGTCAACATCTCAAATCTTGATGAATTATATTTTCAAACCCTTCCTTAGATTTTTTTTTTAAGTTTTTTTTTATGACATACTAATCTACAACAAATATTGGGAAGAGCATCTACAACATGTTGATAGAATATTGCAACTTTTGGAAGTGTAACAACTTTATGCAAAGCCTTCCAAGTGTGTCTTTGCGGTTTAAGAAGTGGAATGTTCAGGTCATATTGTATCTCATGAAGGTGTAAAAGTGGACCCTAACAAAATTAAATCTATGAGGGAATGGCCTATTCCAAAAACCTTGAAGAAACTTAGAGGATTCTTAGGATTGACAGGATATTACTGCTAGTTTGTTAAGAAGTATGGTCAAATAAATACCCCTCCGACAACATTGTTAAAGAATGAAGCGTTTTCTTGGACTCAAGAAATAACCAAATATTTTGAAAAACTGAAGGAGGTTATGTGTACAACTCTTGTCCTGGCCACACTTGACTTCGAAAAAACATTTATTCTAGAGTATGATGCCTTAGGCCATGGCATTGGTGCAATTTGTAGATTTTAACCTTGCACAATTATTTATTGCAAATAGATTTTCAATAAAATAATAGAAAATATACAATGGAAAATAGACATATTACACAGAGATTTTTCCCCTGGAAACCCAAACCAGGAAAACCAACATATTCTATATTCATCTCATCATACATTGTTTACAATACAATATACATATAGGATCTCGTAGCATCCAAAAACCTAATCCAATAACCCAGATTAATCAACAACCATAATTCCTTAACGAAAAATAGAAAACCATCGGTGCAAACCATGTGCCAAAAAACCGCCCAAAAATGGACGTAAAAAACTTCCAATTTTTTTGGGGGGGTCCTTCCTCTGAACCCTCACACAAGGGGCCTCCCACCCCCCTAAGACCCCTCAGACAGGGGGGCTCTTCCCCCTTGTGACCCCCCGGAAAAGGGGGCACTCCACCCCCCTCTTACCCCCCCGCACGCTTGGCACAACATACACACTAATTCTAGTCATGCAAATAATATAACACATACCCAACATTCTCTCACATGTTGTTTTCTTTGCATACAAGGGGTTACAAGGTAACATAGTCAACAATGACCATATATCCTCTACACCAAGAGAACTTCTCTGTGCTCACAAATTTTGTTAATGAATCTGCAACATTCTTCAAAGTGTCCACCTTCATTAGCAACACCTTATTTTCTTCAACCATATCTCTCACAAAGTGATATTGAACATCAATATGTTTTTTCTTTGAATGATAAGCAGGGTTCTTCGCCAAAAAAATTGCACTTTGAATATCACAATCTATCCTTACAACTTGTTGTACCAACCCAATACATGGACACAATCTTTGTAACCATACTACTTCATTGCTTGCATGAGTGGCTTACCTATATTCAACTTTTTTAGTTGAAAGTGCCACTACAGGCTGTCTTTTTCTCATCCAACTGATTGCTCCTCCAAACATGTTAAACACACACCCACTTGTAGATCTTCTACGATCCATATCTCCAACCTAGTCTGCATCCACAAAGCCATGTATGTCCAACACTCTGTCCAAACCTAGTTTTCCTTGGTAGCACAATCAATATATGTGCCACGCAAATACCTGAAAACTATCTTTACTGTTGTCCAATGCTCCTTTCCTGGTTTTGACATATACCCGCTCAAAATTATCACTACATGTGCAATGTTCGATCTAGTACAAATGATTGCATACATCAAACTTCCAACCACACTCGCATATGGAACACGAGACATGCCCTCCTCTTCCCATGTCTTAGGACACTAATCCACATATAACTTATCTACAGGAATAGGGACCTTGACCGATTTACTTTCTTGCATATTAAACCTCTGCAATATTGTATCAACATATTTTCTCTGATTTAACCAAAGTTTCCTATTTTCCTGATCTCTTTTAATTTCCATGCCCAAAATGAAATTACAACACCAAGATCCTTCATGTCAAATTTAGAGGACAAATGAGTTTTCACATCCTGGATAATCTCCTTGTTGTTTCCTACCAACAACATGTCATCCACATACAAGACCAAATAAATCAAATGATCACCAATTAATTTGAAAACACATAGTGATCCTCTTTGCTTCTTGTGAAGCCAAGTCTCAACATATAAGTATCAAATTTTTGATACCACATCCTTGGTGATTGTTTTAAATCATACAAGGAATTTTTCAGCTTGCATACCATCTCCTTCTTTCCCTTCACAACAAATCCTTCTGGTTGATTCATGTAGATTTCTTGTTCTAGGTCCCCATGTAGGAATGTTGTCATCACATCCATTTGTTCCACTTCAAAATCAAACGCAACAACAACAGATAACATAAATCTAATAGAGGTTAACTTGGCAACATGAGAAAAAGTCTCACCAAAATCATTTCCCTCAACCTGGGATTAACCCTTTGCTACTAACCAAGCATTGTATTTCTCCACTTTGCCTTATGCATTCAACTTGTTTTTAAATACCCATTTACTACCAATGATATTTCTTCCAGTCGAAAATCCACTAGATCTCAAGCCTCATTCTTATCCAAGGTTTCCATTTCTTAAACCATGGCCTTTTTCCAGATTTTTCCATCCTTTGAATCCACTGCCTCCCTAACAGTTCTAGGATCATCACCAATAATAGACAAAGCAAAATTTGAATGGAAATCAGGTGGTGTATAATTTTTTGGTAGCCTTTTTCGCGAACTGATCTCCTTAATACTGGAGTATGAGGATATTCTTCTTCTGATTCATGTTCTTCTGTAGAGTCCGATTCATCATCCTTTAACTCAAACTCTTTCTTCTTTGGTTATTCCTTACTTGGTAGGACTTCCTGTTTGACAAAATCTTTTATTTCTCTAAATACCACATCTTAACTATACACAGCCTTCTTAGTTTATGGGTTCCAAAGATTATAACCTTTGAGACCATGAGGTAGTTCTTTCAGATTCATCACATTGGTTTTTTATATTCAATGTTTCAGACCAAACCAGTGTGGTGCATCATCAAAAAAAATATTATGAGGACCACACTGGTTTGGTCCGAAATGTCGAATATAAAAACCAATGCGATGAATCTGAAAGAACTAACTCATCACAACAATGGTCACAAAAGTATTAGAACTTTGAGACCATCTTTATACCCAATAAAAATACACTTTTCAACCTTCTTATCTAGCTTACTCATGTTTTCCTTTGGAACATGTACATAGGCCTCACAACCAAATACTTTGAGATGTGTGAGAGAGGGTTTCTTACCAGTCCATACCTCATGTGAAGTCTTTTCATCCAGTGATGATGAGGGTGATCGATTGACCAGGTAACATGTAATACCCACTGCCTCTGCCCATAATTCTTGCCCTGACCCGACACAACTGAGTATGCACCTTTCTTTTTCCATCAACGTCCTTCTCATCCTTTCTACAACTCCATTCTGCCGTGGTGTATAAGGAGTATTCTTATACCTTTCCATATTGCATTTCTTACATAATTCTTCAAATTTATTCCCATATAACTCTCCACCATTATCCATCCTCAACACCTTAATTCTTTTCTTTGTTTGATTCTCAACAAGAGCCTTAAACACTTTAAACCTGTCAAATACTTCATGTTTCTTCCTGAGGAAATGTATCCAAGTATTCCTTGAGAAGTCATCTATAAATGAGACATAGTACACATGTTTTCCCAATGATGGATCCAACACAGGTGCAAACACATCATTTTGCACTAGCTATAAAAATTCTTCTGCCCTCGTTGCACCAGAAAGGAATCTTACTCGATTATGCTTCCCATATACACAATGTTCACATAAATCAAAATCTAGAGAGTAGTTTGACATACCTTCAACCATACCTTTACTGTCTAGTAGTCGAAGACCCTTCTCTTCAATATGGCCTAGTCTTTGATGCCACGGCATAACCTTTTCTCCATAGACTGTAGGAGTTTTTTTTTCTTCAGCTCCAATATCAAGAACAATGGAACTATTACACCCATCCCTAATAGCGATTCCTTGCAACTTATACATAGTTCCAATCCGAACTCCCTTCAAAAACACCATTGCTCCTCGAACCATCTTACAAGTTTCTTTTTCAAATACTGCTTTTACCCTTGCATCATCCATTTTTCTTACAAAAATCAAATATCTAGCCAATCCTGGGATGTGCAGAACACCAGACAATGTTATAATCCTCCTATCTATGAGACTCAACTTGACTCTTCCTCATCCCATGATTTTGGTTGTCGAGTCATCACGTAGGAAAAATTTACCTCCATCATACCTTTCATATGCACAAAACCACTCCCTATGGGGAGTTATATGAAAGGATGCACCTGAGTCAACCAAGCATGCCTCATGATATGCATGAGTGCTTGAAGAATCCAAGTACACATCCCGTCCTTCTTCCTTGGAGGTTTTTTCTTCTGTAGAGGGAGCACCTTCAAATCCCTTCACTCTTTCAACTTTTTTGGATCTATATTGCTTCTTGAAGTTCCCTTCTTTTCCACATATCCAACATACCTTTACAAACTTTACAGGATATTTAGATCTACCCTTAGATTTATATCTCCCACTTGAGGACTTAGATCTATTTATTTCCTGGGAGCGTCCTCTTGCAAATAATGCATCTGTGATATGTCCTTCCATGTTCTTCTGTCTCATCTCCTCCGACAACAAGGATGAGACTACATCATGAAAAACCAAGGTAGTTTTATTACTTCCTATGGCCACAACCAGACTATCCCACGAGTCTGGTAAAGAGCACAGTAAACAGATACACTTAACTTCATCTAAAATTTTAATCTCAACAGATAATAACTGAATTACCACATTATTGAAAGTGTCCAGATGCTCTGTCACATAGTCTCCATCTCTCATCCTACGGTTATACATCTTATTCCCTAGGAAAATTTTATTTACTAGGGACTTAGACTGATACAAGTTCCCCAACTTATCCTATAACTCCTTCGTTGTACCTTCCCTTGATGTTGGTTGTGGAGCCTGATTATCTTCTTGATTTAGAGGTCTTTTACTTTCAGCCGTGTTTATACCCCATGAAGTATTTACACCCCAGAAGTATGTACATTCTTCCACGCGGGGGAGTGCAGAGGGGGGTACCTCCTCTGGGGGGTCCAAGGGCAGGCAGGCCCCCGGCGTGGGTTCGGGGGTGAAGCCCCCGAAGGAAAAATTACCTTGTAAATGTATATTGTAATTTCATTGTAAATCTGGACCGTTCATTATAAGGTCACATATCTAACGATAGAGATTATGTTAGGGTTTTTTGCCTTAGAAGGAAACCCTCTTTTATGAGGGAAATGTATTGCGGCTATGGTTGATGGCGAATATTTTATTTTGAGATAGGAGACTGTGAGAGAAAGAAGAGGAAGTTACAACGGGTTTGTTGTAGGTTGTATCCCTTCATATGTTGGATAATAATAAAGGAAGGACCTGGCAATTTCTATGGTGGACGTAGCCCACACTGGGTGAACCACGCAAATCTACGTCTCTATTATATTGTGGATCTTCTGTGTATTGTTTCCACATTTGTTTTATTTTATTTCTCCACAGTCCTGTTTTTCAAACAACTGGTATCAAAGCGAAAGGTAACTTGCAGAAAAAGAAGGTTCCTGGTTCGAGTGGGAGCAATGTCAGAAGATGGAAAGTTTAGGGTCGAGAAATTTAACGGCCAAAACTACCAGTTATGGAAGATGCCGATGGAAGACTATTTATATCAGAAGGATCTATTCCTACCATTGGGAGGAATAGCAAAGAAGTCAGTGGCTACGAAGGACGAAGAATGGGAGATTCTTGACAGAAAGGCTCTAGGAACAATACGACTGAGCCTGGCAGCGTCGGTGGCTTCAATATTTCCAAAGAAAAGACAACAAAGGGTTTGATGGACGCATTGGCCAAATTGTATGAAAAACCCTCAGCGTCCAATAAGGTATTTCTAATGAAGAGATTATTTAATATGAAGATGTCGGAAGGTGGGTCTGTTGCAAATCATTTAAATGATTTTAATACAGTTACTAATCAACTAAGTTCTGTAAAAGTGGACTTTGATGATGAGGTCAGGGCTCTTCTAATCTTGTGCTCATTGCTAGAAAGATGGAACGGCTTGGTCATGGCTGTAAGTAACTCTGTCTCTGGTTCAAATACTTTAAAATTTGATGATGTTGTTGGTGTTATCCTTAGTGAGGAAATGCGATGGAAAAGCACAGGTGAGACATCAGGGAATGCGTTGAACATGGAGAACAAGGGAAGACAAAAGGATAGAGGAAAGGGTTTCGAGAACCGTGGAAATTCTAGGAAGGGCAGATCCAAATCTAGACTTGGAAAGATAGAGTGCTAGAATTGTGGGAAGAAACGACATCTGAAGAAAGACTGCAGAGCTCCAAAGAAACAAAGAGATGGACAACATGAGAGAAATCAAGAAGAAAATGTAACAGGTGATGTGTTACAAGATGTTTTGATTCTTTCTGTAGATAATGTTTCTAAGTCTTGGGTAGTAGATTCAGGGGCTTCGTTTCATGCCACACCCCATAGGAAACATTTTCTAGATTATGTTCAAGGTGATTTTGGACAGGTTCATTTGGGTGACGATGCACCATGCAAAATTGTTGGAATGGAAAAGGTAAAAATAAAGCAATGCAATTGAAACCAATGGTTGTTGAAAGAGGTAAGACATGTTCCAGATTTAAGGAAAAATCTAATTTCAACAGAGCAGTTGGCAAGTGAAGGTTGTATATCCATATTTACAGATAAGACGTGGAAGGTCATCAAAGGATCATTGGTGATAGCGAAAGGAGAGAAGGTAGGTACATTGTATTTATGTACTGGTAATACTGACTCTTCTATCTCTTTAGCTTCTACAGGAGTGGATACAACATTGTGGCATCATAGGCTTGGACACATGAGTGAGATGGGGATGCAAATACTTCACAAAAAAAATTTGTTGCCAGATCTTAAACAAATTGATTTGGACTTCTGTGAGCATTGTGTTTATGGAAAACAGAAGAGAGTCAGATTTCTTAGAGTCGGAAAAGAAAAGAAGAATGAAAGGTTAGAGCTTGTGAATACATATGTATGGGGACCATCTCAGGTATCATCTCTTGCTGGCTCTCATTATTATATTACTTTTATTGATGATGCAACTAGAAAAACTTGGGTTTATTGCATTCGAAAAAAATTTGATGTTTTTGATACTTTTAAGAAATGGAAAGCTTTGGTTGAGAATGAGACAGGAAAAAAGTTGAAGTGTCTCAGATCAGATAATGGAGGTGAATATTGCAGCAAGGAGGTTGATGATTACTGTTCATACCATGGGATTCATAGAGAGAAGACAGTTCCAAGAACACCACAAGAAAATGGCGTGTCAGAAAGGATGAACATGACAATCATGGAGCATGCAAGGAGTATGAGATTGCATACTGGTTTGCCCTTATAGTTTTGTGCAGATGTTGTAGATAATACTGTTTACTTAATAAACAAAGGACCTTCAAGCTCTTTGGATGGTAGAATTCCATAGGAGGAATGGACAGGAAAAAAGGTAAACTATTCTTTTTTGAAGACTTTCGGTTGTGAAGCATTTGTCCATATTGATAAAGAAAATAGAACACGGCTTGAGTCAAAATCCAAGAAGTGTACCTTTATTGGATATGGTGTTAATTATTTTGGTTATCGCTTATAGGATTATGAAAATAACAAAATCATTAGGAGTAGAGATGTCATATTCAATGAGAAGGTCATGTACAAAGATCAGTTGCAGGGAAAGAAACAGGAAAAAGAAAAACAAGAATACACAGTGCTTGATGAGATCACTGAATTTTTTTTTCCAAAGGAACCAGAAAATCAAAATGTACAACAACAGGAGCAACAGGTACCTCAAACACCTGCAAGTGTTGTTAGAAAATCTACCAGGTTAAGTATACCCCCTGAACGATACTCTCCTTCATTGTATTATTTATTGTTGACTGATTCTGGTGAACCATAATGTTATGAAGAGGCAATGCAGGTAGACACCAAAAGGAAGTGGGAGAAAGGCATGAAAGAGGAAATGGATTCCTTGTTAAATAACCATACTTGGGACTTGGTTCAGTTGTCTGCAGGAAAAAGAGCATTGCAGAATAAATGGGTTTACAAGTTGAAGGAAGAAGATGGAGGAGAAAATAGGTACAAGGCTAGACTTGTTGTAAAGGGGTTTGCACAAAAGAAAGGTATAGATTTTGATGAAATATTTTCTCCTGTTGTTAAAATGACTTCAATTAGAACTATTTTAAGTCTTGTGGTAGTAGAAGATTTGCATCTTGAATAGTTAGATGTAAAAACAAATTTTCTCCATGGGGATTTGGAGGAAGAGATTTATATGCAGCAGCCACAGGGGTATGAGGTCAAAGGGAAGGAGAATTTGGCATGCAGGTTGAAGAAGAGTTTATATGGCCTAAATAAAGCTCCAAGGCAG
The DNA here is from genome assembly GCA_032191745.1 of Picea mariana. Classification (NCBI taxonomy): domain Eukaryota; kingdom Viridiplantae; phylum Streptophyta; class Pinopsida; order Pinales; family Pinaceae; genus Picea; species Picea mariana. The sequence goes on along the minus strand of JASDQU010014286.1, from coordinate 57,078 downwards.
TGGTATCTGAAGTTTGACAGGTTTATGACAGAGCAGGGTTATAGTAGATGTCATTTTGATCACTGTGTTTATTTTAAAAAGATAGAAAATAGAAGATTTATTATCTTGCTATTGTATGTAGATGACATGCTTGTTGCAGGGTCTAATATGCAGGATATAAATGTGCTCAAGAAGAAATTAGCCAATTCATTTGCGATGAAGGATTTGGGTGCTGCAAAGAAAATACTTGGTATGAGAATAATAATAGACAGGAAAAATCGCAAACTGACATTGTCTCAGGGTGAGTACATAGAGAAGGTGTTGGAGAGGTTTAGAATGCAGAATGCAAAACCAGTTAGTATACCTTTGGCCATCCATTTCAAATTAACTAAGAAAATGTGTCCCAAGACACAGGAGGATATAAAATACATGTCTAGTGTCCCATATTCATCAGCAGTTGGCAGCTTGATGTATGCAATGGTTTGCACAAAACCAGATATTGCACATGCAGTGGGAGTTGTGAGTAGATATATGAATAATCTAGGTAAAGAACATTGGGAGGCAGTAAAGTGGATTCTCAGATACTTGAGAGGTACTGCTAATCATGCATTATGTTTTGGAGGTTCATAAATTGTTCTACAATGATATGTTGATTCAGATATGGCAGGTGATAAAGATAGCAGGAGGAGTACCACAGGGTATGTGTTTACTATAGGTGGAACAATAGTAAGTTGGATTTAAAAACTGCAAAAGGTTGATTCACTTTCAACAACAGAGACATAGTATGTTGTTGCTACAGAGGCTAGTAAAGAGATGATTTGGTTATAGAGGTTTATAGAGGAATTGGGAAAGAAGAAAGAGAATAGCAGGTTGTACTGTGACAGTGAGAGTGCCATTCATCTTACAAAGAACTCAGCCTTCCATTCGAACACTAAGCATATACAGTTGAGGTACCACTTCATACGATTTGCCTTGGAATATGGACATTTGAAGTTGGAAAAGATACACACTAGCTAGAGTCCTACAAACATGTTAACAAAGGGAGTAACCAGGGAGAAACTGAGTTCCTGCTCAGTTTCAGTTGGTCTTCAAGAATGAAGATGAAGATGAGAAATTTGCCAGGTCCAAGAAGGTTCAGAGTCCATCATATACAGTAGCGGTGGAGTTGTTGAGATCTGTCTCCAAGTGGTAGATTGTTGGTTGTGGAGCCTGATTATCTTCCTAATTTAGAGGTCTTTTACTTTTAGCCGTGTTTATACCCCATGGAGTATTTACACCCTAGAAGTATGTACACTCTTCCATGTGGGGGAGTGCAGAGGGGGGGTACCCCCTCTACGGGGTCCGGGGGAAAGCGAGGGTTCGGGGGCGAAGCCCCCGAAGGAAAAATTGCCTTGTAAATGTATATTGTAATTTCATTGTAAATCTGGACCGTTCATTATAAGGTCGCAGATCTAATGATAGAGGTTATGTTAGGGTTTTTTTCCCTAGAAGGCAACCCTCTTTTATGAGGGAAATGTATTGTGGCTATGGTTGATGGCGAATATTGTATTCTGAGATAGGAAACTGTGAGAGAAAGAAGAGGAGTTATAGCGGGTTTGCTGTAGGTTGTATCCCTTCATATGATGGATAATAATAAAGGAAGGACCTAGCAATTTCTCTGGTGGACGTAGCCCACACTGGGTGAACCAAGTAAATCTATGTCTCTATTGTATTGTGTATCTTCTGTGTTTTGTTTCCGCATTCATTTTATTTTATTGCTCCACGGTCCTGTTTTTCTAATACTTGACACATTCAATAATACTGAATCTGAGAGACACAATTAGATTGTTCTCTTCACCTTTTGATCCAAATTTTTCCAGTCATTTGTTGACGTTCCTGTAGGTACAGTACCTAGATCCATCGTGATCCACTAATCTTTGTTTACCAACAAATTTTCCATCTTGAGCTTCCACAACTCAAAAATTTGCCCATTAAATTTCTCAACCTCTATTTTCAAATTGCTCACCATTTATTTTCACTTTTTCACTTGAAGAATCAATACCGCAGATCTCCTAGTGTAACAAGTCTTATCACAGTCCCAAGCCAAACCCTTGAACACAAAGGCGTCCCCCTGAAGCAAATAATTTCTCTGATACCAAATGTATATTTTAACCTTGCACAATTATTTACTGCAAACATATTTTCAATAAAATAACATAAAATATACAATGGAAAATACACATATTACACAGAGACTTTTCCCCTGGAAACCCAAATTGAGAAAACCAACATCTTCTATATTCATCTCATCATACATTATTTACAATACAATATACATATAGGATCCTGTAGCATCCAAAACCCTAATACAATAACCTGGATTAGTCAACAACCCTAATTCCTTAACCAAAAATAGAAAACCATTGGCGAAAACCATGTGCCAAAAAACCGCCCAGAAAATGTGATAAACTGCCAAATTCTATTTTTCAAGGGTGTTTTCCCCGAACCCCCATGAAGGGGGGATCCCGCCCCCCTGTGACCCCCCGAAAAATGGGGCCCTCCACCCCCCTCTTACTCTCCCTGCGCGCTCGACGCAACATAGACACTAATTTTAGTAATGCAAAGAATATAACACATACCCAACACAATTTTAATGCAAGAAGGAAGGCCCTTTGCCTTTGAAAGCAACCGAATTTAAGGAAAAAACTTACTCAAACACATTTATGAAAAAGAAATGTTGGCCATAATATACACAATTAAGAAATGGCGCCCTTACCTAATAAGAAGACACTTCAAATTCAAAATAGATCATGATAGTTTGAAGTACTTCTGGGAGAAATGATTATCTTTAGAATATAAACAAAAATGAGTTACAAAGATGCCAGGTTATGACTTTGAAATTATCTACAAGAAAGGAAAAAATAATATTGCGACAAATGCACTTTCAAGGAAAGAAGAAGAAATAGAGGGTTCATTATGTGCTATTTCTATTCTGCAATCTGATTGGGTGGAAGAAGCAAGGATAGACTGGAAACAAGATCAAGAGGTATTCAAGATCATTTAATAACTACAAGAGTCCCCCAGTGCATTAAATAATTTTGTATGGTAGAATGATTTGCTATGGTATCATGATTGCTTATATTTATGCAATAATTTCTAACTCAAACATAAGGTCCTTTTGTAATTGCACACTTCTCCTATAGGAGGACATTCAACGTTCTTGAAAACTTTCCACAGGATCAAGAAGGATATTTTTTGGGAATGTCTTAAAAATGATGTTCAAAAGTTTATGTCTGAATGTGTGTCCATCTAACATAATAAGGGAGAGACAATCAAGATGCTAGGTCTCCTACAACCATTAGATATAACAAGTCAACGTTGGAAAGAAGTTTCAATGGATTTTATTACAGGTTTACCCAATTTTGAAGGAAAGTATGTCATTGTGGTAGTAGTGGATTGACTGAAAAAGTATTCCCATTTTTGCTCTCTTTCTCATCCTTTTAAAGAAAGTATAGTAGCCACAACATTCATGGAAATGGTTCAAAAGCTACATGGAGTCCCCAAGATTATTTTAAGTGACAAAGATCCAATTTTCACTGGAAATTTTTGGACTGAATTATTTCCTTGTTTGGGTACTCAATTGACTCACAACTCATCTTACCATCCTCAATTCGATGGGAAAACTGAGATTGTGAATAAATTTTTAGAAGGATATCTTCATTGATTTGCATATGATGAACATACACAATGGTCAAATGGTTTCCCTTGGTAGAATAGTGGTACAACACATCCTTCCATACTTCATCATAAAATGTCCCCATTTCTTACAATTTATGGATATTATCCTCCATACATCACATCACCCTTGAAAGGGACTACAAAGGTTCAGGAAGTGGAGGACCACATAGGGCACCAACAAGAGGTTCTCAAACTATTGAAGGACAACTTGGTTATGACACAAAATAGGATGAAAGAACAAGTAGATCAACATCACAATGAAATGGAATTTGAAGTGGGGGATTGGGTATTTTTGAGGTTACAACCATATAAACAAATGTCCCTCAAGCAACAAAAGAAGGACAATAAATTAGCACCAAAATATTATAGCCCTTATAAGGTGTTGCAAAGGATTGGAAGTATAGATTACAAAATGGAGTTTCCTCCATCTTCACGTGTACATCTCGTCTTCCATGTTTCTTGCTTAAACAAGGTAATTGGTGAGAATATCCCAATCCAAACTATTTTAATAGAGATTAATAAAGAAAGGAAAATCATGCTAGAACTAGAAACAATCCTTGAAACAAGGATTAAGTGGCTACGAAATTGAGCAATTACTGAGTACCTTACCAAATGGAAGAACCTACCAACGAAAGATGAGTTGTTCATGTAGAAACACATGCAATTAGTCAAGTGTTGAGTACAACACTTGTTTGAAGGGAGGGGGCATGTTAATCCCTAGACAAAGCCCCATGTTAAGTATAAAACCCCTTATGATGTTGGATCATGTTGTCATTGATGCCAATGGTTTGATTGATTGATGTCAAGTGATTGATTGATGTCAAAGGATTAATTGATTGACGATTGATGTAATATAATATGTATTGTCCTTGATGAGAATGCATAGATGAACATGGATCAATGAGTTGTCATTGATAGAAGATGAAGATGGATCGATGTGGTTTCATTGGTATATGATGCATTGTTGGAAAAATGTATAGATGACTCATTATTGTCTTATCATGATTGATAAGGTGCGCAAATGGATGAACTCCAAAGTGGTCCCCTTATGGTGAAAGCTCTCACGGGAAGACGCTTTGCGGATTGAGTTATCCTAGAAGAATGGTTGGAGGACCCATGCTTGTATGTGGAATAACGAGATGAAGATCAAGGAAATTGTTGGTGAAACTATCCTAGATGGATAGTGCTTGTCATGCCATTTCTGGTGGTATGTGGAATGTCACATAACTCCTCAT
>JASDQU010014286.1:27815-52027 GCA_032191745.1 Picea mariana | reverse complement strand
ACAAAATCAAGAAATGATAAAGTAAGGTGACAAAATCAAGAAGGAATATTTATGGAAAGTGGTTAACCCTAAAAATAAGGAAAATAGGTTAAGTGACCTAGAAATGGGTTAATATTATTTAAATGATAAATTAAAGTGACAAATTCAAAGTGGATTATTTAAATAATCAAGAGAAATGACAAAATCAAGAAATGATAAAGTAAGGTGACAAAATCAAGAAGGAATATTTAAATGATAAAGTATTGGAGAACTTTCTATTTATGGAAAGTGGTTAACCCTAAAATAAGGAAAATAGGTTAAGTGACCTAGAAATGGGTTAAGTGACCTAAAAAGGGTTAAGTGACCTAGAGGATGAAAGTATAAATAAGATAGCAATGGTATCTTGTAGATCATCCTTTTTGTGGATCAATGGAGAGCTTCTTGTGAGAATATCTTTTGGAGTATTGATGGAGAGCTTCTTGTGAGAGATTCTTGAGCATTTTTGGTGTGGAACACTTGAGAATATTGAATATCTATAGGTGACTGAGGTAACCAAGGATATCTAAGCTAAAATTCTGAGGAAAGTGAAGAAAAGAAGGCTGAAATGCAAGGAAGGATAAATTCTTTTGATGGTGCTTTCTAAGGTATGTTATTTATAGGTCATTTCACCATTTTTGCTATAAATTTTTCTATAATGATTCAGATCCTGAAATTGATATGCAAGTGAGAAAACATATCCAAGTATCTGTGATTAAAAATTCAGCTTGTGGGTCATTGTATTTTGGGAGTTACACTCCGTGGAAAATAGGGTTTGTGACCAATCCTGAAACTAGTCAAAAACAGGTGTTTCGGGTAAAAACGTCATAACTTCTTCATAACAAATCCAAATTTAGTGAGACCAATTGTGTTGGTTATATTATAGTCTGTAGTATTCTCTAGAATAGTTTCAGATCGATTCAACAAATATTCTGTGCGGGGCACACTCTACAAGGTCACTCTCTAGAATAATCCAGAATTCAGCAAGGTATGTCATTTTTGCTATAACTCCTTTTCTGAGAGGTTACAAGTAGTGCCACCTGTAGGAATTGCATAAAACACAATGACGGAAATTGTGTATCAGTTTCAGATCTTTATTCACTACAGGTACAAAGTTATGATTATTTCAAGTTAGGGTTGTTGACTAATCCAAAACTAGTCATGGTTAAGACAAGTAGTTGATGAGTTGGCACATACATGAGGTATATAGTTGATAATGTTGGTACATATTGATGAGTAATTGTTGATGAATAATTGAAACATGATTGGTATATACTTGGTACATGGTTGGATGCACTTGTTTATGGTACATGTTGATTACAGGTTGGTGCATGGTTGATGCTCTTGTTTATGGTACATATTGATATTTGTTGAGGATTGTTGCCTCATCTCAGTTGGTGCTGAGAATGTAAGATGAGTCTTGATATAGAGTTGATGCTCTTGTAGAGTTGTACTCTATTCAGTTGTTGCTGAAAAACCCCCAAATTGAAGTCCATAATAAAAAGAAAAATTGTACATACATCTTGTGTTCCTTGTGGAGATGATTTGTTGATGATATATTGTTGATATGTGTTGCTGATATGTATTCACATCTAACTGTTTATTAATGACATCAATGAGTAATGAGTAAATGTCGAATGCTAACTAATTAGTTTTGTGTAAGAGGGAAGTTTTGGGAAAAAGATCCCCACACTCATTCACCCCCCCCTCTAAGTGTGGTAGGTGTGTCCAACATATGAAGCCCTAGATATTGAATTATTACATTTCTAGTGTTATATTTGTATGTAGGCTAGAACCCTTTCATTGTACCCTTTAATTATAATTGCACCATGTGTCTCCTATATATATATATATATATATATATATATATATACACCAATGAGACCTAGTCTTAGGATCATCTAATCTCATCTTGTACATTGAATATGTTGTAAACGGAGGTTTCCCCCTCGAAGTGGACTATTATACATTTTTTATTATTCTCAAGTTGTTCGTTCATAACAAAGTCAAATGTTATTCTAAATGCTACCGTGGTTCAAGTTGATGCATAAACATCCATAAAAGAGACTAGTGGACATTAAAAATAAATAAAAAATTCAATAAGCCATTAAAAGAGAGAGAGAGAGAGAGAGAGAGTGTATATATATATATATATATATATATATATATATATATATATATAAAGAGAGTGGGAAAGTCAAGTAGTATTATATTAGAGTTTATATGTTGTTGTGAACCACTTCTCTCAACTAATGTGGGATTGTAAATTTTGTATAGAGAGGTGTTTATGTCATGGAAACAATTTCAAGATGCACATATGTTAGTTGTATACGACTTAGTAGTGGACATTTTTTTCGAAAAACATGTTCCCTTGTGGTTGCCCCCATTGGCATAAGGATCATGGTATATTGGAACTTATATGTTGTCATGTACCACTTATCTCAACCATTGTGGGATAGTCAATTTTGTATACAAAGGTATTTATGTCATAAAAACAATTCCAAGATGAACAAATGTTAAGTGTATCCATGTTGTAGCAATAATTCCAAGATGTATTTTTTCAGGAAGACATGTGAAAGAGATTTTTTGCATAGGAGGAGGGGTAAGATGGAGCAATAATCATATTCACACTAAAACCAATCAACCATTATGTTAGTAGGAGGCACCATTCTCTTGCAGTTTCTCCCATTGGCATAAGGTTCACGATATACTAGAGTTTATATGTTGCAATGGACCACTTCTCTCAACCAATGTGGGATATTAAATTTTTTATAGAGAGGTATTTATGTTGTAGAAACTATTTCAAGATGCATAGATGTTAGGTGTATTTGACTTAGTAATGGGGAATTTTTAGGAAGGTAGGTGAAAGAGATTTTTTTCTTCACAGAGGGAGAGGGAAACAATAAGAAACAAACATATTCACAACAATCAATCAACCATTATGTTAATAGGAGGCACCACTCCATTGTGATTTCCCCCATTGACATAAGGATCATGAAATATTAGAGCTCATATGTTGTTGTGAACCACTTCTCCCAACTAATGTGCAATAGTAAATTTTGTATAGAGGTATTTATGTTGCAAAGACATACATATGTTAGGTGTATCTGCCTCAGTAATAGATATGTTTTAGGAAGGCATGTGAAAAATATTTTTTTATACTTTATATGCTATACAAATTTTATGAATATTGTTTTTCAACAAGTATTATGAAATTGTCAATAGTGGCTTTTGGGTCAATGAAAATGGATTGATGATATTGCCCAACTAGGGTCCAAGTCTCTCTAATGACATGTTCTACATTTATGTTTATACTTGTGATACTACGTGTGCTTGTTCTTGCAAATGTAGTTGAAGCTAGATTCAAGTTTTTTTGAGTAACTTTGGTGAAATAGATACACACATTCACATCTTCTTCCGAAAAAACTTAAGTAGTTGAATATTGCAAACATACTTCACTTCATTGAATATTCTCATATTAAAAAAATACACACTTACAATATCCAAAGCTTTTATAAAACAATTATTGAAAAATCTTTGTTGTTAGTCTAATAAAATTCAATATAATTAAATTAACAAAAAAAACTTAATTAATAAATAAAAAAATCAAATAATTTTTAACAATAAAAAATATGTACTTTAATTTTCAATCAACAAATTGATAACTCTAAATATTTCTCCACATAAATTAAGAATTATTAACCCTCTCCATATCTTAGACATAAACCATTAAAACATACACAATAGGGAAAAATTAGCATCAAGCATATAAAAAAATATAAAATAATTTATTTTGTATTTTATTTTTTATTAATATAATAAAAAATGTTTTTAATATTTAAAATTTATTTTTTTCCTATTTTAAAATATTTTATTTTACCATTTATGTGTTTACCATTATAACTTATTTTGTAATTGTTTACCATTATAACTTATTTTGTAATTTATTTTTTTCTTAATATAATAAAAAATGTTTGTAATATTTTTTTTTTCTATTTTAAAACATTTTATTTTACTTTGTTTACCATTTGATGTATTTTATTATGGTTGATCCAAAATATTATATTTTAATTATTAAAAAATTAAAAATTTCTTGATAAACATTCATAGATTTTCTTAAACTATTAAATAACATATTAATCTTAACTTCATAAAAAAATTTAAATTTAATTTTATTTATGTGAGTTCTTTTTAAATGAGATTTGGTTGAAAGAGATTAACTGTAGTGTTGGAGTCAAGCAACATCGTCTCTTGTCCCCTACCCTTTTTGGTATATACGTTGACAAGTAAAAAGATTGCTTGGAAGAAGCAAGTTGTCTCATACCTACTCTCATCAATCTAGTCATCAATCTTCTTGTTTATGATGATGATAACATTCTTATGGTGAGGAGTCCCCATGATATTGAAAACCAACTAAGAATCCTCAAGGGTTTTTTCTTTTCTCCAATATGGGTATGGCTGCTAATACTAACAAGACTAAGGTCATGATCATTAAATCCAATAAGATCACTTATGATAACTTCGTATATGACAACAACAACTTGGAGGAAGTGACTCCAAACAAATATCTTGGAATCGATATTCACCACGAGATCAACTGGAATTATAACATTGAAAAAAAGGATTATTGGGGGATGGAAAGCTTATTATGGACTTGAAAACAATTGTAAATTAGCTGATCTTTGGATATGGGATAAGAAGAAGCTCCTCTTTGAGACTCTTGTTATGCCTATTATTCTATATGTATGTGAAGTCTAGGGATGCAGTATCTCTCGTGAATCTGGGAGAAAGATAGAGCAAATCCAAAATAATTTTATAACCTATAATCTCAAAATTAAAGGAAATATGCCCTATCCCATCCTCCTTTTAGAGGAAGGCCTTTCCCCCATTGAGAGTGTTGGAGTTACTTCACACACACCTAGGATTTCTTTTTCCTAAGGTTTTTATTTGTTTATTAGTCATAATTAGTCATTATCCAGTCTCCTATATTTTAGGAGAGAATATTCCACCTGGAGAATATTCTCTTTCAGTTCACACTTCAGTTTGACTAGTTGAGTTGAGTTTAGATGTTGCATTGGGATCATCACCATGCAACATTGGGATCATCACCATGCTAATTCGACCTTGCCTTGGTATCATCACCAAAGTGGTGCATTAGCCTTGATTCCTTGAGTTAACTCCTCACTACTTTCTGTTCAGTCAATTAACTGCAGACTAGTTGACCAGTTAACTCAACTAGGTGGCAATTCACTCCCGTAACTGCCTGAGAGACTAGAATAGGTGGCAGTTCACTCCCGTAACTGCCTGAGAGACTAGAATAGGTGGCAATTCACTCCCGTAACTGCCGGTGTGTGTCCAGATCACTCTATATCACCACTATGGTGACTTGGTTCACCTCAAGTCGAACTCATTGAGTTATATAGAGTATATCATGTGTAAATTATTCATTATTCACTACGGTTAATGAAAATTCTTTCTATTCTTTCTCTCCTTCTTCTTTTTCCAATTCTCTCTGCAAATGTGTGTATCATTGTTTAGCTAGATCTATTATGTGCAGGTCAACACATTTACATGGTATCAAAGCCGATGGACTGCTAAGCAAAAGCTACACCAAAATTTTTTGCAGGTACAAAAGATTGAAGACATCGGAAAGATGGAATTCCAAAAAGAATTCATTGTTACACCTTACAAATATTTTGCATGGAAGGAGAAAATAGCCATACATCTCCGATCCAGAGGGTTGTATAGGTTAACTATGAATATAGATACAGAGCCAACAACAGCCATAGAAAAATCCAAGTACTTAAATTGCATGGATGAGGCACTCAGAACAATTTGCAGTCTTATTTCTCCCGATCTCCTTTTTCATATATCTTCCTGTAAGACTCCCAATGAAGCTTGGACCATATTGGAAGGGCTCTTTGGCAAATAGGATGAGATGAGGGGACACATGTTGGAGGTGGAACTGCTCACATTGGATCCAAAAAGCTTCAAGAATATCCAAGATTTCTTTACAAAATTCAAGGATTTACTGTCACAACTCAAATCTTTCGGGGTTGATAAATTGAAGGAGGAGAAACAAATGGTTCTCATCATTCTCTCCAAGCTTGGTACTGAATTATCTGTATTCATATCCACATTCCATACTATCAGATTCTCCTCTGGAGCCACCTGGAAGATGCCTTCTCTTGAGGACTTTATCGAATCCTTGACACAAGAGCAAACCAATCTCATCAACATGGGCACAATCAAAGTACCAAGGGTGCATGCACTCACTATGCAAGATGGAAGCCAAAAATATCAGAAATATAAAGATAAAGATAAGAGGAAATCTCATGCACATATGAAGAAGGAAGGGTACACAAAACCCTTCATCGATGCCTCCAGATCCAAAGGAGAAAAGGGAAGAAAAGGAGAGAAATGCACATACTGTCACAAAGGATTCCATTCAAAATCTACGTGCATGCAAAAAAAAATAGATCTGATGTCTTAGATACTTCAGCAAAACAACCTTGGAGATCACATCCCCGAGGGTGCAAAGAAGAAGAAGCTAGAAGATCTGAATTCCAAGAAAGGCAATTCTAGCCATGCCTTGATTGCAATCAACTCCTCTCCCGATGCTTGGATTGTAGATTCGGGAGCATCACATCACATGGTTGCCTCAGAAGCAGTCTATTCTTCTTTGGATGCATGCAAAGGTCCTCCTATTCTGATGGGGGAAAAATCTTCTGTCGAAGTCACCGGAAAAGGAAGGATTGAACTCACCAACGGAAGCTTCGAGAATGTGTTGCATGTTCCCAAGCTTTCTGTCAACCTTCTCTCCGTGTATCAGATGACGAATTTCGGCACCAGAAAGAAAGTCGTATTCACACCAAATTCCGTGGACATATACAACATGCAAACCAACTCCAGGGTTTCTACCGGTGAGGTAAATCATCATTCTAGATTGTATACATTTTCTGAATTCATTGAACCTGATTCTGCTTTACTGCTTACTCATGCTGATGAAAGTAGTAGGATATGGCACGAAAGGTTTGGACATTTGAATTTCAGATACATGCAACATCTTAGCAAGCACATATTAGTTGATGGTCTACCAAACATCCTCTTCTCCAAGGGAGTATGTGAGGGATGTGTTCTTAGAAAACACCCTCAAGAGAAATTCGTCAAAGGAAAGTCTCAGGGAGCTTCCGCACCTTTAGATCTGATCCACAGTAACCTTAGGGGTCCTTTTCTGCATCCATTGATCAACAAAGCGAGGTTTGTTCTCATTTTTGTTGATGATTTCTCACGTTTTACATGGATCTACTTTCTCAGGCAAAAATCTGAGGTCTTTCAACACCTCAAAGATTTCAAAGATTTGGTTGAGACACAGTCCGGAAAGAAGATCAAAGTCCTCTAAACTGATAATGGGAAAGAGTATGTGAATCATGAGATCCACAATCTTTTCCATGAGGCAGGGATTTAGTTGTAGCATACAGTGCCCTACACTCCGCAGCAAAACGGAGTTGTTGAGCAGAAAAACGAATCTCTAAAGGAGATGGCATCTTGCATGTTGCATGCAAAGTCACTACCATAGAGACTATGGGCCGAAGCACTTAACTGTGCAACATACATCTAGAAAAGATCTCCTCATAGATCTGTCAAGGATAAGACCCCCTATGAGGCTTGGAGCGGCCTCAAACCAGAAGTGGCCCACTTTTGCATTTTTGGTTCACGTGCATGGGCCCAGATTCCCTCTAAAAAGAGGAAGGCACTTGATCCACGGAGCACTGAGTGCATTTTTGTTGGATACCCCGATAGTGTGAAGGGATATTGACTTATTGATCTTTCCTCCGACCGACTCATCATTGTGCGTAGTGTCCAATTCGAGGAAAGTGTCTCGCATGCACCTCCGCATCCGCATGCAAGCACCTTCATTCTTCCATGTGTTCGATATGATGAGCATGCACATGTCGACTCTTCTTCAGACGAGAGTTCCGATTCAGAGGACTCATATGATTCAGATTCATATTTAGAGTTAGTACAGTCGAATGCAGAGTCAAAGCATCCAGATGCAGTCACAGAGCCAGAGCAGAGGCCCAAGTGGGCACATACTACTCTTCAGGATGTAGGGGATCTCGTTGGTGATCCAGCCGATATTAGGAGGACTCGATCTGATTTCGAGGAGCCTCCTGTTGCACTCACTGCCATTGAACCATTGCCTTCCAGGCATCTTTTCTTGGTTCAGTCTTCAGATCCACAGTCTTATGGAGAGGCTGCTGGAAATCCCTTTTGGGAATCCGCCATGCAGGAGGAGTACAACTCCCTCCTTGAGAACCAGACTTGGGATCTAGTTCCCCTTCCTTCTGGGAGGAAACTTGTCAGATGCAGATGGGTCTACAGGACCAAGAGCGCAACAGATAGACATATCAACAGATACAAATCCAGGCTTGTCGCCAAAGGATTTCAGTAGGTTCATGGTATTGACTATGATGAGACCTTTTCTCCAGTAGCGAATATGGATTCCATACGATTGGCACTTGCCATTGCAGAAGTCAAGGGATGGGAATTTCATCAGATGGACATGAAGAATGCATTTCTTCACGATGATATCTCTGAGGAGATCTACATGGAGCAACCCCAAGGATTTATGCAGGACTCATCTTTGGTCTGTCAACTAAAGAAGTCACTTTATGGCCTCAAACAGGCTCCGAGGGCATGGTATGCCAAGATGGACTCCTACCTGTTGTCACAGAAATTTGTATGTTGTAAATCAGACCCGAATGTATACATGCTCAGAACGACTGATTCACTTCTACTTTTAGTTCTGAATGTCGATGATTTATTGATCATCGGTTGCTCAACGTCAACGATTGTTGCAGTCAAGAGGATTCTTCATGACAGGTTTTTGATGATGGACATGGGTCTGCTACACTTCTTCCTTGGACTTGAGATCAGTCAGGATGCATCAGGCATCAAACTTTCTCAAGTCAAGTATGCACGAGATCTCCTTGAGAGATTTCACATGACATATTGCAAGTCTGCTCCGACTCCTTTCCTATCAGGAGTCAAACTTGAGGATGGAGGGGAGAGTCCACTGGTTGACAACACACTGTATAGATAACTAGTGGGGAGCTTGTTGTATCTCACACACTCCAGACCAAACCTCTTATATGCAGTTGGCGCAGTTTCCAGGTTCATGCAAGAGATGCATGAGCTACATTGGAAAGTTGCAAAGCATATCCTTCGATACGTACAAGGCACCATCACCTTTGGGATTTATTATGCAGCAGACTCTACATTAGATCTCATTGGGTTTACTGATTTTGACTGGGATGGGCGATATCATTGATCGCAAGTCCACATTTTGTTACTCACTTAGTCTTGGTTCTGGGCCTATCTGTTGGTCGAGCAAGAAGCAAGCTGCCATTGATCTATCTTCAGCCGAGGCAGAGTACATAGGGGTAGTTAACATAACCATTTAGGCTATGTGGCTAAAACATTTTCTCACTGAGTTGGGCATTCAATTTCATCGGCCGATCGTCATCTGGTGTGACAACCAGAGCACTCTGAAGTTCTACAGAGATCTAGTTCATAGGTAGCAGACGAAGCACATCGAGATCCACATGCACTACATTCGGGACTTAGTACACGAGGGGATCATTGACTTACAGTTCTGTCCTTCAGCAGAACAAACGACAAACATTTTCACCAAGACCTTCATTGAGCAGAAATTCCATTCTCTACGAGGTCGTCTTGGAGTGAAGGACACAGTTTCCTAGCAACTGTAGTTCTTTTTTTTTTTTACATACATTGTACCTTGGGGGGGGGGTTTCCCATGAGGTTTTCCCTCTTTCCTCACTTTATTTTCAGTGTATCTTTTGCACTTGGGTACCTAACATGGCCTCGTTGTTGGGACCCAATCTTTATTTTCACCATAGTGATGTTCAGGGGGGGTGTTGGAGTTACTTCACACACACCTATGATTTCTTTTTCCTAAGGTTTTTATTTTTTTATTAGTCATAATTAGTCATTATCCATTCTCCTATATTTTAGGAGAGAATATTCCACTTGGAGAATATTCTCTTTCAATTCACACTTCAGTTTGACTAATTGAGTTGAGTTTAGATGTTGCATTGGGATCATCACCATGCAACATTGGGATCATCACCATGCAACATTGGGATCATCACCATGCTAATTAGACCTTGCCTTGGTATCATCACAAAAGTGGCACATTAGCCTTTATTCCTCAAGCTAACTCCTCACTACTTTATGTTCAGTCAGTTAACTGAAGACTAGTTGACTAGTTAACTCAACTAGGTGGCAGTTCACTCCCGTAACTGCTGGTGTGTGTCCAGATCACTCTAGACCACCACTATGGTGTCTTGGTTCACCTCAAGTCGAACTCATTGAGTTATACAGAGTATATCATGTGTAAATTATTCATTATTCACTATAGTTAATGAGAATTCTTTCTATTCTTTCTCTCCTTCTTCTTCCTTTTCCAATTCTCTCTGCAAATGTGTGTATCATTGTTTAGCTAGATCTATTCTGTGCAGGTCAACACATTTACAGAGAGCACAACTATGACTAGATACCTAATGTATAAGAACAAGTTAAACAACTTGGAAGACAAGAGACTTCTTAAAATTGCTTCGAAATCCAGTTGTAACCATCTTTGATTCAAACGAGAATGGCATAAAGATGTCCAATCTTGGCTAAGCTATTGGAGAATCATGGAAGACATCATTTTGCTGAACAAGGATAGTATTAAAAGTATCATTAAATCAAAATTTAAGGAGAAAATATGGTGTGATAAATAGTCAAAGGAAAAAAGAAAATTAAGGTATTATAAGGATGTAATCAACCCTAATCTAGAATATCAAAATTATCTCTTTGTTTTGACAAGTGTAAATAAAAAAAAGCCTTGCTAAGATAAGAACAAATTCTCACAAGCTCCATAGTGAAGCTAGGCGTTGTTCAATTCTTAAAACACTATGGGATGAAAGAGTGTGTCACCTTTGTGACACTAAAAAAGTTGAAAATGAAAAACACTTTCTCTTAGATTGTCTAGCCTATACCCAGATTAAATCTCAATTTCAAAATATTTGTCACACTACCAACCTTCCTAACCTTTTAACTCAACAAAACTATGATGATCTTGGAAACATTCTCTTAATACTTTTCGAGCACAGAAATAAATTTCGAAACATCCATATAAGCACATTTTCATTGGATCCAAGCGTATTATCATAATACAATTAATTAAATATCAAATAAATGATCAAACATATTAGTTCTAGTATGAGATATTAAATATTTTTTTAATAATAAATTTGATTAAAATGTTTTTTTTTTGGAATGTTAGTAACAAATTTGATATTAATTTTAAAATGATTTTATAGCACTTGAATATTGCAAGAGTATTTTTAAATAATCTACATTAAAAAAACACTTTCCATATCAAATTATTTTGTAAAAAAAATTACTAATTTTTTTTTTTTTTTTTTGTGGTATGATGATGATGATTAATATTCACTCAGATTGAATTGATATATTAGATCCTAAGAAGGTAAAGAATTATTTGTAATTCTTTAGAATTTTATTTGTGTGCTCCAAAGGCATTAAGAGAAACGTTCCAAGATCCCAATAGTTTTGTTGATTTAAAAGATCATGAAGATTGGTAGTGTCACAAATCTTTTGAAATTGAGATCTAATATGGATATATGCCGAATATTCTAAGAAAACAATGTTTTTATCTTCAACCCTCTTATTGTCACAAAGGTGATAGGCTCTTTCATCCCTCTTAGTGTTACTATGGAGCTCATGAGAATTTATTCTTATTTTATCCATGCTTGTTTTCTTCTTTACATTAGTCAAAACAAATTGATCTTGTAAATTAAGGTTCATTACCTCCTTATAATATCTTAATTTTATTTCTCCTCATTATAACATCATATCTTCTCTTAAATTTTGATGTAATAATATTTTTAATATTATCCTTATTCTGAATATGATCTCTTCCTTTATTTCCCAATGATTTAGCCAAGATTAGACATCCTTATGCCATTCAAGTTTGAGTTGAAGGTGGTTTTAGCTAGAGTTTGAAGTAATTTTAGGAAGCCTCTTGTCTTCCATGTTGTTTAACTTGTTCTTATACATTAGGTAATCTAGTCATAACACTTCTCAATGAAGAAAATGCTTACTTCTACTAAAAAAATAGAATAAAGTGTATTTCCTTTAATTTTGAAATTATAAACTATAAAAATATTTTAAATCTACTATATCTTTTTCCATAACAAACAATTTCATTAATAAATAAATAAATCTAATAATTTTTAAAATAATAAATATCTCTTTTAATTTCCAATCAACAAATTAATAATTATAAATATTACTTCACATAAATTAGAATTATTAATCCTTTCTATCTCATATACGAATCACTAAAACATAAAAAAAAACATATTAAAAAAGAAAAAAAATATAATTTATTTTCTATTTTTAATAGATATAATAAAAAAATATTAATTTTATTTATTTATTTTAAAACATTTTATTTTACCATTTAATACATTTTATTATTATTTACTCAAAATCTTATAATTATCACTAAAAAACTTTCTTTAAATTTTTAATTAATTTTGATATTATAAATCTTCGTAAACTTTGAAACAATATATTAATCTTAACTTTATAAGAATTTGAAACTTAACTCTATTGAGATGAACTCCTTTTGAATGGATCCAAATTACAATACAATTAATTAAATATCAAATAGATTTTGAAACATATTAATTTTAATGTGAGATATTAAAATATTTTTATTATTTAAATTTAAAATGTTTTTTCAAACATATTAATTTTAAAGTGAGATATTAAAATATATTTTATTACTAAAATTTAAGTTTGGTATTATAAACAATAAATTTCCCTAAACTTTGTAGCAATATATAAGCCTTAACTCTATAAGAATTTAAAACTTAACTCTATCCTCCTTTTAAATGGATCCAAGTGTATTATCAAAATATAATTAATTAAACATTAAATAAATTTTGAAACAATATAACTAATTGAATATTAAATAAATTTTGAAATCTATTAGTTTTATTATAAATATTAAAAAAGATATCTTTGTATATGACAATAATAACTTGGATGAAGTGATTTCATACAAATATATTGGAATTGATATTCACCACAAGCTCAATTGAAATTATAGCATTGAGAAAAGGATTATTGGGGGATGGAAAGCTTATTATAGACTTGAAAACATTTGTAAATCAACTGAACTTTGGAGTTGGGATAAGAAGAAATTCCTCTTTGAGACTCTTGTTACACCTATTATTCTTTATGGTTGTGAACTCTGGGGCTCTAGTGTCTCTCGTGAATCCTGGAGAAAGATAGAATAAATACAAAAGAATTTTATAACCTATAATCTCAAAATTAAAGGAAATACGCCTTATCCCATCCTCCTTTTAGAAACAAGCCTCTCCCCCATTGAGAGCATGTCTATGACTAAATACCTAATATATAAGAACAAGTTAAACAACATGGAAGACAAGAGACTTCCTAAAATTGCTTCAAAATCGAGTCATAACCACCATCGACTCAAGCGAGAGGATGGCATAAAGATGCTCAGTCTTGGCTAAACTATTGAGGAATCATGGAAAACACCATTTTATAGAATAAATATACTATTAAAAAAACATCAAATCAAAATTTAAGGAGAAAATGTGGTGTCATAAAGAGTTAGAGGAAAAAAGAAAATTAAGGTATTATAAGGATGTAATCAACCCTAATCTAGAATATCAAAATTATCTATCTGTTTTGCAGAGTGTAAAAAAAAAAAAAGCATTGCTAAGATAAGAACAAATTCTAACGAGCTCCATAGTGAAACTGGGATTTGGTCAATTCCTAAAATGCCATGGGATGAGAGAGTGTGTCACCTTTGTGACACTAAGAAGGTTGAAGATGAAAAGCACTTTCTCTTAGATTTTCCAGCCTATACCCATATTAGATCTCATTTTCAAAATATTTGTAACACTACCAACCTTCCTAACCTCTTAACTCAACAAAAGTATGGTGATCTTGGGAAGATTCTCTTAATGCTTTTCGATCACAGAAACAAAATTCTAAAAAATCGCAAGTAATCACTTACCCTCTTAAGATTCGATAAACCAATTCAATTTTAGTGAACATTAATCATCATCATCGTCAATAATTTTAATTAATTTTAAAATAAATACAAATTTTATTCAATCAATTTATTAATTTTTATTTTAAAATTATCAAAATCTTAAAAAATTAAATAATATAAATTAAAATCCTCAATAAAGAATATTTTATTATAAATTTACAATTGAGAAAGTATCATAAAAATAAGAATAAAAAAATCCCATTTTTCATCAATATGCCTTATGAAGAAACCACTAATCACTAGGTGGAGACATACACTTCTTTAAGGCCTACAATAGGTAAAGATGCTCAAATTAATCATCATCTCAAAGTAATAAGGGACTCCATGATGGAAATTAAATCAATGTTGGGTATAATCTCCCCATTTGATAGCATGCTCTTAGTTTGGATTGCTCAAATCAACAAGGAAAAGTTTCTTGTGTTTTTATCTCTAGTTCTAGATCTTAATCTTGAGTTTCATGATCTATCTCACCATCCACTTGGCAATATTTCTCATATTATATATTTCTGGTTTTATTTTCGTTGAAGCATATTCCTCTAGATTTCTTCTTATCTCAAGTAGAGATTGCAAGATATTTTGACATCTCATAGGACTTAATTCAAGCACAGTCTCTTTTCATTTAGTTGAGTCAAAGCTCATTGAAAAGGACAATAGGGACATCTTGGATTTTTGTCGAGTTTTAAGAAGGCACGAGGATATTACTCATTGAAACATGAGTACATTGCTATCCATAACAACAAAGATAGAAGAAATTGAACATCAATGCATCTTTCAACATGCCATTATAATGAGGCTAGTGGTTCATTAGAAGTAGAGAACATATATTCTCGAAGCTAAATGTAACATGTTCAGAAATCTAGCCTTGATACTTCGTAAGGAATCTCTATCAACAACCTCTAACAATAGGGCATCTAATATCTATGTTTGAGTTGAAGGAAAATAAGAGGAAATGGTTCACCAGTTAAAAGAACCTATGAACATAGAACAAAAGGACTCGCCACACTCAAATGCATGCCAAAAGGTAGTATTTTGCTAAGTTACAGGTTTGTGAGTATTTTTCAAAATTACTAAGATATTATAAATTATATGTAAGAACACCTTAAACCAATACTGTATAACTTGTTCCCCGGATGGGGTGTCAGCAAGGCCCATGTGTCAACGGGAGAGGGAGACGCTTGCCAGCATTGCACCATCCACATGATCGGCGCATGCACCGCCCCCTCTTATCCTCTTGATGAATAAAGGCCGCTTTCATTTCTACCAGCCCTCTATTAACTGCTCGAGTGTGCCATCCTATGCTTCTTCGTCCAAACAATGGAGGAGCGTTTATGGCAGTCACCTCTGTGCGTGTGCGCATTTCCACTCAGGTTTTCATTTTATTATGTCGCTCCTCGGCTGGATCATCATGTTTCTTACTTCCTGCAAAGAAAACATCCAGTTTGCAGTTCTCTTTGGCCACCACCTTCTATGTCTGCCTGCTCTCCGTGCCTTCACTTCTCCTCTTTACCTCGGTCATGCCTCGACTTCATGGGAAGCCAAAGAGAGGCCCTGTCTAGTACCAAAATAGAGCTAGCATGGTCATTCGGCGTCCACCTACCCCTTCTCTATCACCCAAACCCTCGCCTTCTTCCTTTGGTCAGTCCTCACAGGGCTATATCAATGTTCCACCTTTGTCCTCGCCATGGGCTTGTCGTGTGGAGTGGTTTAATCTTTAGGGAAATTCCTTGGGATTTTCTCCTGGCCCAATCCAAGACCTGGACTTGATCCAGGTGTATATTGGTGGCCACCCGCCTATTCCACTTGGACCCCCACCATGGTTTCTTTCATTTTTTCAGTTTCCTTAACTATAGCACAATTTACTATTTTTGGCAGTTTTTTGAGTCCTAAACTTCTGGAGCCGTTTTGAGGCCCTAAACGACGTTTTTTGGGCATCAAGGTCTGACAAAAATGAGTCTGTTTCAAACCTTGATATTCGTTGTCAACAGTTGTATTCCTCGAATAGATATTTCTAACGATGTATCATATGCGTCGAATGGAAATAGTATGCCAAAGTTACGACCCCGAGAAATTGATGTACCAATTTACCCCGACGGGGCCCATATTCTGACGTTTCATCTCCTAGGGTTAGGTTTTTGGATGTTCAGGGTTTTCCATTGTTTCTCAATAATGTATAGGCCTTCAAGCCTCAGTGTAACACAGAGTTCAGAGGCCTGTAGTCGCCACATCTCTTCTCAGAGATAAGCTACTAGCGCCCTAGCTAGTTTATTTCCATTCCGTCTGTAAACAAATTTCAGTTCTTTGATATTAATGAAATGAAGTGTTATTTCCACTGCATCCTTGTATTTATGGTTATTTGTGTATTCTGTTGCGTTCCTACATAAATTTGGATCAGTGGTATTAGAGCGGTCTTCTCTTTCTCGATCCTTATTTGCATGTCCCTAACGAGGTCGAGGTATAAGGAGTTAGGGCTCGATATGGTTGAACCTTTGCAAGATCAGCCTCGCAAACCCCGACGACCACCCATGGGGGATGACAAGAAATACGAGGGAGCAGGAGATCCTATCAAAATATTGCTCGAGGAAGCACTTGAAAAACAAAGGAACATGATGATGGATAACTTCGCCCAAATCCTTCAACAACTGCCCACTTGTGGCACATCTGCATCCAATAACCACTCTAGAGGCGCAACCCCTTTTAAGGTACAAGTAAAATTTGACATTCCCATATTTTATGGTCGAATAGATGCAAACGTCGTAGATAGATGGTTGAATCTATTAGAAGGATATTTCTTGGTTCATGAGTTTTCCGACTGGGAGAAGATTGTTTTTTCACTTCTCAAAGTCACCCTTCATGTCAAGGACTGGTGGGAAACCTATTGTGAGAAAAAGGACGAGGAAGAACCCTCTATGTTCTTGGTCGTACCCACTTTGAATTATTTCCAAGATGCCATCAAGGAACAATATCATCCCATGGGGAGCTATGAGGACCAGTACATACAATGGACTACGTTGCGACAATAAAGGGATCAAGATGTCGGCCATGAGCTGACGAATCTGTTCCATACCCTGCGCACAAAGTTGGGTATCAAAGATTCAGAGAAACATTTGGTGTTGAAGTACCGTAGTTGTCTACACAGATACATTCAGGAGGAAATGGAGTTCCTCGACATCTCCTCGCTTGGTACGACATATCTGTATGCTGCCAAGATTGAGCGGAAATTCAAACAGAAGAAGCCAGACTTTGGATTTGCAAATCAAAAGCAAGCGAAAGGTGCCTCGAAACCGCAGAACAAAGGACAAAGCCAAGGCATGGTGGCTCAAGACAAACTACCAAATACGCAAGCAAAGAAAAACACCGCGAAGCCGAAGAAGGACACAGGAAAGTGGTCTGAGTTCCATAAGAGCTCCACTCACAACACAAGTGAATGTCGGGCCAAGCAGTCACTCGTGGTCGAGATGAAGGCTTATGAATAAGATGCATGCTTCGACATTGAATTAGAACCCGAGAAAGGGAATGATAGAGGGAAGCAGATTATCGATGCGGATCCCAACGCCACTGTTTCCACCATGAAGATCCAAATGGAATAACCAGAAGATCTAGAGGAGGAGGAGCATCTCTTCCAATTCCAGATGTGGGTAAAGGGTTCCCCGCTACAGTTCATTGTCGACAGTGGGAGCCAAAAGAACCTCATTTTAGCAGAGGTCATGAAGCGGTTTGGCTTGCCGACCACATCACACCCACATCCGTACACCATTGGGTGGCTTCACCAAGGATGGGATCTCCACGTCAGCCAACAATGTCACCTTCCCTACACATCAAGCCCTTCACCGATGAGGTATTATGTGACATTGCTCCTCTTGATGTTTGTGATGTATTATTAAGCCAAACATACTTGTGGAAGTGACATGTTGTGTATGAGGCCTGACCTCGCATTGTTATTTTTAATTTGAGAAATAATTTGTACAGGATACCAGAGGTACCCCCGCCTGCTACTATCTCTTTGGTTAATGCAAAACAATGCAGTAAGCTCATTTCCAAAACAGGGAAATTTTTTTTCCTGATGATCCGCCCTCAGGTAAAGAAGAAGACTATGACCACGACCTCTAGATAAGGCTCCTTCGCATGACAACAACAAATGGACAAGGTCGTGGAAGAGTACCGAGAGATCTTCACCTCACTCGCAGGGGTGCCTCTTCACTGTCAAGTCAAGCACCCCATTGATCTGACCCCAGGTGCGCCACTTCCCAATGGACCGACCTATTGAGGCTCTGTTCTAGAGAATGATGAAGTCAAGAGGAAGATTCAGGAGCTGCTACAGAAAAGTCACATCCGACCAAGTTCATCTCCCCGTGGGAGCCTGATCGTGTTGATGTAGAAGAAAAATGGGACTTGGAGAGTCTGTATTGACTATTGGGCGCTAAACAAGATCAATGTCTAGAATCCCACGGATTGATGACCTTCTAGACCAAATCAAAGGGGAAAAATATTTCATCAAGATCGACTTGAAGTCTGGGTATCACCAGGTACCAATCGAACCGTCCGATGTGTGGAAGACTTCCTTCAAAGCCAAGGAGGGCCTTTTCGAATGGTTGGTCATGCCTTTCGGGTTGACGAATGCTCCCGCAACCTTCATGAGGCTGATGGAAAACAACTTGCAGCCATTCACCAACTCATTTGTAGTAGTGTACTTGGATGACATCCTGATCTTCAAGCAGACTTGGGAAGAGCACCTCCACCACATCCGAAAGGTCCTCCAAACACTGTAGAAACACAAGTTGTGTGCCAATTTTGAGAAGTGCACTTTTGGCATGACCCAGGTTCAGTATCTAGGATACATTATTGATGAGCATGGGGTGCATGTGGATCCAACCAAGATCCAAGTCATTCGAGATTGGCCAACCCCAACCACTCTAACAGAGCTTCGCAACTTTCTAATTCTTTCTAATTTCTACCGCAGGTTCGTGTTGGGATTCTCTCATATCACTTGGCCCTTGAGTCAAGACACCAAGGGAGGAGAGAAAGAAAATTTTTTTTGGTCGAAATCTCAACAGAAGGCATTCATAGAATTGAAACATCACCTCTGTTGTGCCCCAGTGCTCACATTACCAGACTTGCAACAATCATTTGAGATCAAGACAGATGCCTCTGACTGTGCTATTGGGGCAGTTCTTACTCAATAGAGACATCCAATGGAATATCACAGTGAGACACAATATGAAAGTATCCCACTTATGACAAAGAGATGTATTCCATTGTGCAGGCTTTCCGAAAATGGAATCATTACATTTTGGGGAAGGAAATTATCATCCACACAGACCACTGACCCCTGCAGTTCATACAGACACAAGGGAAGTTGCAGAACGATCACCATCAGAAGTGGTCCACATATCTGCAACAGTTTCATTTGAACATCAAGTACAAGGAGGGAAGCACCAATAATGTTGTAGAATGCCTTAGCCGACCACCGATCGTGGAGATAACCACCATGCTCAACTCTTGTGAGAATGAGACTTCTGATTGGTCGCTTCTCTACAAGAGAGATCCAAAATTCAGCCACACATACAAGATTCTCTTGGAGGGTAACTGAGTTCCAAATTTTCACCTCCAGGATGCACTACTATGTCACCTGGGACACCTTTGTGTTCCTTCAAGCGAGTGTGCCAAGATGATTTGGGAAGCGCACTATAGTTGGGTCGCTGGGCATTTCGGGGTCGAGAAAACAATAGAAGTACTGCAGAAGTATTTCTATTGGCCAAACCTTCGACATGATGTCGGGAAGTACATCAGATCATGCACTGCCTGTGCCATTTCCAAACCGACCATCAAGAAGCAAGGCCTCTATTCTCTGCTACCTACCCCTAGTCAACCTTGGGAATACATCTCCATGGATTACATGTCAGGCCTTCCTTCTACTAATCAAGGCAACGACTGTGTTTTCGTGGTTGTCGACATATTCTTGAAGATGGCCATTATGGAGGCCTGCAAGAAGAATATGACAACAGAATTCACTGCAAAACTCTTCTTTGAATGAGTCACAGTCTATCATCTCAGATTGGGACAACAGGTTCCTCAATACATTTTGGTCTAGCCTCTGGTCAATACTAGACACCAAGCTCATCAAGTCCGCAACTTTCCATCCCCAAACTGATGGCCAGACATAGGTCGTCAACAAGATGATCATACACATTTTTCGCAAGTACAACTCAAAGCATCCATGCACATGGGATGATAGCCTCCCCTATATACAATATAGCTATAACTGGGCCTTCCACGGCTCAACCGAACACAACCCATTTCAGGCGGGCTTGGGATTCCAACCACTATGTCCCATTGAGATAGCCATGCCATTTGCAGCTACTCAAGTTGATTCGACTCATGTCTAGTCTGAAGTTTGTAAGGTGAACAACTTCATTGAGCGCATTCAACACATTCTCCAACAATTTCATGACATATTGGACTGAGCCAATTCTAAGTACAAGTAGCGACATGATCAACATCGGGTGAAACACAATTTCCAGGTGGGCGACAAAGTGTGGCTACATTTGCAGAAGGAGCGCCTCATTGGACCCCACCGCAAGCTTCGCCCGCTCCGATATGGGCCATACACCATCACCAAGGCTGTAGGGGACAATTCCTTCGAGCTCAGTATTCCACCATTCCTTGGTCTACACCCAATGTTTAATGTGGACCGCCTTTGGCCCTACTTTCCACCTCTCCTGAACACATCCGACATGGAAGAACAACTCACACCAACAAAGTTAAACACAGACTGCATGGAACAAGCCACAACTGATCGGATCAAGAACACCCACCAAAAAAGGATCTAGCTATATCAAGTTGTCAAAGCAAGCCAAC
The DNA here is from genome assembly GCA_032191745.1 of Picea mariana. Lineage (NCBI taxonomy): Eukaryota > Viridiplantae > Streptophyta > Pinopsida > Pinales > Pinaceae > Picea > Picea mariana. The sequence continues at coordinate 30,972 of JASDQU010014286.1, read as the reverse complement.
TTCTTCATCAGGGCAAGTGGCTTTCCAGGGACCAAGTTCAACAGAAGTTTCCTCATCTCATGGAGGAACTCAATGCAATGGGGACCATTGCTTCCTAAGGGAGGAATGATCCAGGTGGATACTGGTGGCCACCTGCCTATTCCACTTGGACCCCCACCATGGTTTCTTTCAGTTTTTCAGTTTCCTTAATTGTAGCACAATTTACTATTTTTGGCAGTTTTTCGGGTCTTGAACTTCCGGAGTCGTTTTGAGGCCCTAAACGACGTTTTTTGGGCATCAAGGTTCGACAAATATGAGTCCGTTATGAACCTTGATATTTGTTGTCAGCAGTAGTATTCTTCGGATAGGTATTTCTAACGATGTATCATATGCATCAAATTGAGATAGTATGCCAAAGTTACGACCCTAGGAAATTGATGTACCAATTTACCCCGACGGGGCCCATATTCTAGTGTTTCATCTCCCATGGTTAGGTTTTTGGATGTTCATGGTTTTCCATTGTTTCTCAATAATGTATAAGCCTTCAAGCCTCATTATAACACAGACTTCAGAGGCCTGTAGCCGTCACATCTCTTCTCAGAGATAAGATACCAACGCCCTAACTAGTTTATTTCCATTCTGTCTGTAAACAAATTTCAGTTCTTTGATATTAATGAAATGAAGTGTTATTTCTGCTTCATCCTTGTATTTATGGTTATTTGTGTATTCTATTGCGTTCCTACATAACTTCGGATCAGGCCTCCTCCTCACAACTAGTCAAGGTCCACCCAACGAACTCACCTGAGCGCTCTGCTCCCATGCCACCACCCCTCGCCCGCCCGCCCGCAACCACCCTCAATCCCGACTCCTCTGGAAGACACCCCAACCCACTTGGAAGAACCACCGAGTCAACCACACTCCTACTCAGACTGTTCTTGATGTGCAAGATTTCGAGATTCAATGACGATATTGCATGATTTGGTGTTTGCAGTCCGCAAGGATATGGACGACCTGGGCTTCCGGTTCGAAGTTTTGGATAAGCGAGGGGAGAAAATTATCCACATGCTCTCCACTTTGCTCGGCCCTTGACACTCCCTAGAATAGGCCTCCAGTGCATCGGAGGCCTCAACGACATTCATGGCTCTGGCTATCCAAGCACCAACAACAGACAACGTGGAAAAAAGTGAGAGATCGAATGCATGAGCACCATCATATGCACAGGTGTCAGACTGCATGGTTATTTTTGTCAATCCTTTACTTTTCTACAAGTGTCCTCTTGGGCCGAATGTGACGTCTAGAACAATGTTTTCTTTTTGCTTGTCAAAAGTCAGTCTTAGATTTTCTAGAAGGCCAAATAGGTCTGGACGAATCGGTTTCCCCACGAGACAATTCTGTTCAAGTTGTTTAAATTCTGGTATTTTCAGTTTTTAGAAATAAGTTGAATTGGTTTCCCTTAAGGGCAATTCAACACTCACAATTCTTTGACAATCATGACACTACTGTAATTTTTTATCCCGAAAAAAATATATAAACACTTATTTACGAAAAAAAAAATTAAATAAAATGTTGTATAAGTTGTTATAAAATCCTTTAAACATCAACCCATTTTTTTTTTTTAATCTCTTTCTTTTTTAATCATCAAATATATCTATAAACATATTGCTGATTAATCTGCAACCTTTATTATAATATAATATTTCAATTTTAATTAAAAAATAAAAATAAAAGTAAAAAATAATTTATAAATTAATAACTTTATATGGAAGAAAAAATGTGTAAATAACAGCACACAACAATCATAGTAAGAAAAAGACAAATACCTTTAAAAGATGTTAATAAACGAGTAAGAAAAATATTATCTCGTCATTTTAAAAACTTTTATTTCCCAATCAACTTTTAAACTGATATCATTTTTAATTTAATTAATATATCACAAACTTCATATCTCAAGAATATTGTTAAAATAATTTTTTATACAAACTCACATACTTAAAATAAAATAAAAACTATAGTTGTTTGATGGAACTTTCAATGAAAGTTTTATATATCACATTTATTAATTAGTTTTTTAATTTGAAAAAATGACATAAAAACAACGATTGCTGCAAATCAAAGGAACCCACAAGATACACAAATGCATGGGTGAAAAATATTATTTTATTATAAAGATATAAAGAATTATTAAATTTATAGAATTTATATAATTGATTATTATTATTTTTTTTAACGAAATGTTTTTCACTTAAGGGTTTAATATTTCAAATGTTGGCTAAGAAATTATAACTTAGGGGCATTTAAGTCATCAAAATTATTTGGGATCTTCCTTAATATAGTTGGATTTTTTGGTTGTTTGAGTGCTGCTCCAACTCTTAACGTGGTGGATCACACTCGACTAAACACATCGTAAAKGTATTGAACTCGAGTTGCCTAGAAAAGGAAACCCATACCTTAATTGGTTGAGCTAGCAAAAATTGACGTCAAATTGAAGGACATGGGAATGGGTTTTGATGCACTTATGTGTGCATGATATCATTTAATATCTCTAGGTGCAACCACACATTCGACYTTCCCCAATGATTAAAACCTCCTAGCTTTCCACTATTGAATTTGACATCTTTGAACAATTACTTATTTTAAAATATAAATTGAATATTATTATTTTATATAGTGAAAATAATTAATGATGATTGCTTTCCTTATTAATCCATAAATAAATTATAATAAATTTTATTATTATATTAAAATTTTAAAAAATTTTAAAAATCAAATTTAGGTTACGAATTAATTGTAATAAATTATTATTACTTGAGTCGTAGTATACTAATTGAAAGAAACCTTACCATGTTGACCCACTTTTAAAGTCAATTTTACAATACCCGTGACTTCAACGCAGATATTAGAGTGCCCCCTCGCGCAGAGAGAAGGTATAGAGTGGGTCCCACGCGGCAAATTATTGTATGGAAAGAAGACGATGTCGAAAGTTCCAAAAATAAATATGATATTTTTCAAACTTCGAGTAGAAAATTGCTCCTTGTGGTTCTCAAAATTACAATCAAAACATGTATTTTGTCCTTCCTCCAACATGGAAAAAATATTATTGCATTGTATTTTTCAAACTTGTGGTGTCTTTTTGACAAATAGATATTTTTGTATTATGGTAGGAGCAAAAGCTTTTCCA
>JASDQU010014285.1:95884-108748 GCA_032191745.1 Picea mariana | reverse complement strand
ATTCACATTTTCTATGTTCAAGGAGGATATTTTTATGGATCGAGTAACTATTTCTTATTTTGTAAATTCAGATTGATATTTATTGTATAGATGGGTGGAAAAAAACAAAGATATTGTAGAAGAAAAGAATGATTTTTTAAGCTTGCTGTCAAGTTATAAAATTTATTTGAAGTTAGATTGTTTTATGCTACCCAAGTTGACATTTTTGGCTCAATTGCAGGAACAAAAAATTGTAATATCAAATGGGTCTATTTTTATTTATATTTTAATGCATTATAGATTCTATCTAATTATTTCCTCTACATGTAGAGTATTAGAACTACATATCTCATTTCCTAGACTTTGATAATGTGTACATACATATGTTCAACCAATAGAAGAAAAAGAGAATAATTTTATGTGACTTGCATAATTAGTTCTTCACAATTATGTTCTCAGCCTCTCACTCAACTTTGTCTAATGAAGGTAGTTCAACACAACTTAATATCAAAATTCAAAAGAGATATTAAACAAGATAATATGAATCCATTATGTGAATTGTACTTTATATTTCATTTTCACTTGTAGTCTCCAATTTATTTCGGACCATAGAGAACACATCTCTTGTTCAAGATTTAATTCCACATTAATATGACCTCTACTATATAATTTGCATGCAAACATTGTGCAACACATGCTCTAGGAATAAATCATTCTAAGACAACTATGGGAGTCACAAGTGTAGTTGATGTTAAATTCATAGTTTCATTGCAACTTCCAACAATGTATCTATGCAAATAGGGAAACATAACTATTCATGAAATTCAAAATGGTCCAATGCAACAACACCCTATCAACACACCATAAATGTCAAATTAATGCTATTACAGAAGGTGAAGCTTCCCTCAAATGTTTGGAAGGGGAAGGAAAAGAGAAAGGCCACAAGAATAGTTAGGGTTTTACTATTAAATAGTTATCTAGGGTTGTATATTAATTAGGGTACTTCAATTAGGATTTGTAGAAAATATATGGTGGCAACAAATTGTTGGGTATATGTTATATTCTTTGCATGTGTGTGTGTGGCACGTCAGATTCGACAACTGCGTCCGAGGATCCCTCTAGTAGTGCCATTTGTGTTGTGTGCGTTGGGCGCTTCCTAGGGAGGTCCCAGGGGGGGTAAGTATGGCTCCCCTTGGTTACGCGTAGCGTTCGGGGCAATGCCCCAAATTTTTTTGGGCAATTTTTGCTATTTTTAGCGGTTTTCTAAATTAATCCCGAATTAAGGGATTAGGGTTTTGGTATCTACGGAATACCTAAAAACATTGTATAAATTGTATGGTGAATGGTGAAATTAATATAATGAAGGGTTGAAAGGTTTTTCCTGGTTGAGGGTTTTCGGTATAAATCTCTGTGTACTATGTGTATGAGCCATTGATTAAATTTTGTTTTTCTTAAGAATCTATATGCATTGCTTTACTTCACGGGTTCAAAACTTATATGTGGTATCAGAGCTCATTTTTGGCTTCAGAGGATTTCTAGCAAATATATGGTGGCAACAAATTAACAAAGGAAATGAAACTAACCTAGGGTTGATTTACCAATCTTCTTTGGTGAGTTAATTAACCCAAGAGTTCTAAAATAAAGAGAGGATAAATGGAAAGAACTTACATGGAAGAATGTTGTGGTAGGCATTGAAGCCACTTAGGATGAAAATGAGAGTTTTGATAGAGCTCCAAGTGAGTGTTCCACCTCCCAAATGAGCCTACACACAACTTAATCTCTCTACAAAAGCATACTTGTACTTGATCTCCAATACAATGAATTATATAACACTAGATTTATATTTTCACAAGATAAGAGTCTAGAATGATAATATATAATCCTCGATTGCATTCAAATTGTATAACAATGCAAAGGATGAGAGAATAATGAAAATGAAATAAAATTATATAAAATCTAGTTCTATATGGTAACTCAAAGTTCCCTTGGAATGGATAATACCTCCCTTTTCTTAGATGTGTTGGAACCTCCCTTGGCATGGAGGAGTTGAATCATCTAATTTATGAGATGGGACAAAGCTATAGAAGATGCACCATGATTATAAAATAAACATTCAAGAGTTGGATCCAAATTGACAGTAAGAAATCCCTGAAGAGGTGTGGGAGAAGACATGAACAAGTAGCCCAAAAACATGGAAGAAGAGTTACGAAGTTAAAACAAGAATTAAAGCCAATAAACTAATTGAACCCAAATTATATCCCAAGTTACCAAAAAAAAATTGGTTATTTTCAAATTTCTCATTTTTTTGGGGTACCTTTTTGTGTTTGGATTGAAAAGTGGCACTGTTGATTTACAATAAAAGAAGTCCTTACAATCTTCCATATGTGCTACCACTCAAACATACATGATTCTCTCTTACATGCATACAAACAACATCGACACGTGCACCATCTATATAATCCAAAAGTCAACAAAATATGCCCATAGAAACATTCACTGATATATCCATATTTGAGTCCTAAAATGTGTCCTCGATAAGGGTGTATGAGCTCAATTAAGAATGTTTCTATGAACTTAATTAAAGGAAGTTTTGTGGAATCATTTAAGGGATTTTTGTGGACTCTAATTTGGTCTTTGGTCTCAATCCATCCAAGCAAAAAAAATATATAACTTTTTTTTTATTATTATTCTTATCTATTATTTTTTATTCATTATAAATTTACAATAAAGAATAGACACACATGGTTGACACACCTATGTGACCAACACACTACACCAACCCTTTTTCTATACACTAACCCTTTCACCTATAAGTCACTTTAAACCCTATAAAATCTATCCCCTTTAGAGATCACCACTAACCTCTAACCCTTTAACACCTAAATCAGTGACTCACTTAATCTTGATGTTGTTTGTAATTATGGAAATAAATTGTGTCATGAGTTTTTGAAACATCCAATGTTTCGAGTGGACACTCCACTCATCATCAAGGATTGTTGAAGCGATAAGTATGAAAAGAGTACTAGGGTAAGGGTATATAAAGGTAAAGATAATACGACCGTTAGGAAAAAGATTAGATATAATTGTTAAAAATTAGTCGTCGTGAAAAAAGAGTTATATTTTTATTATTAATAAGATAAAAGTAAACAATAAAAGGTTAAATTTTAAAGCTAAGAGAATAATTGATCAATACTAATTATTAAATAATAATATAGTTAATAATAATTAATAATTATTATAATATAATAATATAGTAAATAATAATTAATTAATTGAAATTAGTTAGAGGCTAGGAATTGAAATATAATTAAAAAAAAAAAAAAGTTATTTTGTTATTATTAATTAATCTATAAAAAATAAAATTATAAACTAAGAGGATAGTTGATTACTAATATTATAATTAAGAGTAATTAATTATTGGAATTCATTAAAGGTTAGGTGTTGAGGACAAAAAAGAATAATTAAAAATAATGAAAAATTTTATAGGATTTAGGAAGGTGGAAAATTGGTTAAAGAAGGGAATGCATGAATAGATGAAAATTTGGATAATAAGTTTAAAATAATGGCTAGTTTTTTCCTAGGAATACAATACAAGAAACCCCTGTGTACTTCCCTACATTTTGTGGATGGTAAATGGGGTAGGCTGCTAGGCCTGATTACGGGTGATCCAGGTGGATATTAGTGGCCACCCACTTATTCCAACTGGCTCCTCTTGACAGTTTTTTGTTCAACACGTTCTTTTGTAATTATTTGTAATGGCGGGTTCTATACTTTCGAGGCTGTCTGAAGCCTTACATAACTTCCAAGTGGATATTGGTGGCCACCCACCTAATCCAACTAGCTTATTTTGGAAGTTTTCATGTGAGTACATCTTTCTGTACTTCCATGGCCATTTTGGAGCCTTAAAAAATGTTTTTTTTTGGCTTGCCACATTCAAACTATAGATGAATTTAGAGTTTTATGGAATAATGTGTATTTATCGAAAAGACCTTTCCAACGGACTATCACACGCCTAAAACATAGGTCGTATGCAAAAGTTACGACCCTGGGAAGTTGAGGTACCAACTTACCCATTAGGGCCCACATAACTTTTGGTGTTTCATCTCCTAGGGTTAGGTTTTTGGATGTCTAGGGTTTTTTCATTCATGAGTAATGTTAAAAAGGCATTTGGAGCCTCATTGTAATCATTATGCTCAAACGTATGCGCGTAGCAACCACATCTCTTCTCAGAGATAGCTACCACCATTCAAGCAAGTTGTTTTCTCTTCTACAGTTTTACAATTTCAACCTATTTTATTTATTCAATAGAAGTTATTGTTCACTGGATATCTGTTTCTCCTCTCCGTATTTCTGTGTTATTGTATTCAATATGTTATTCCTTTCGTTCTACTCATAAATCCAGATCATTGGTATTAGAGCAGTTTTCTCTTCATTTATTTTTCTTCATGCATGTCCCTGACAAGATCTGGGTACAAGAAGTTGGGAATCAAATCAGTTGATCCTTTGCAATATTTTCTACGTCGATCCCGACAAAAACCCATGGGGGACAAGAAGAAATATGATGGAGCATGAGATCCTTTTAAAATGTTTCTCGAGGAATCCCTTGTGCGACAAAGGAACAAAATGATGGACAACTTTACACAGATCCTTCAATGACTTCCCACAAGAGAGGCATCTTCATCAAGCGGTCATGCAACCCCCTTCAACGTACAAGTAAATTTTGATATTCCATTATTTGAAGGAATGATATATGCAGATGTTGTAGATAAATGGTTGAATCTACTCAAAAGGTATTTTTCGGTCCACAAATTTTTTTATAGGGAAAAGATTACTTTTTCACTCCTCAAGGTCGTCCCCCATGTTAAGGACTAGTGGGATACTTACTCTGAGCAAAGGGCCATAGAGGAATTTTTAATATTTGTAGTTTCCCCCACATGGGATTCCTTTAGGGATGCCATTAAAGAACAATACTACCCTGTTGGAAGCTACGAGGACCAGTACACAAGATGGACCACACTACATCATGAAAGGGACCCGACATCACCATATTTCACCAATATTTTCCATACCTTGCACACCAAATTGGGTATCAAAGACTCTGAATGACATATAGTTCTCAAATACCACGACTGTCTTCGGAGATACATTCAAACATAAATGGAGTTTTTAGATATCACATCATTGGCTGGGGCTTATAGATATGTTGTCAAGATCGAGTAGAAATTTAAGTAGAAGAGGCGAGATTTTGGACCTGCAAACTCATCATAGTTGAAGCAAGGAAAAGGCGGCCCCAACCCACAAAACAAGGGACAAAGAAAATATGGCCGCTCTCAGGACAACCAGTCCAAGTCACAACCCAAGAAGGGTAATGAGAATTCAAAGAAGGACACGAGAAAATGGTGTGAATACCATAAAATCCCTTGGCACAACACTGAAGAATGTCGCTCCAAGCAGTCACTGGTGGTTGAGATGAAAGCTTCCGAGTCAGAGGTAGATTCTGACTCTGAATCAAATCCAGAAAGTGGGAAGCAAATCATTGATGTCGAACCCAGTGCCACTATCGCTACCACCAAATTCCAACAAAGTGAACCAGAATAGCCAGAGGAAGAGGAGGTGTTTCACTAACATATGTGAGTAAAGGGGACTCCACTGCATTTCATTTTCGATAGCGACAGTTAGAAGAACCTGATTTCAGCAGAGGTCATCAAGCGGTTGAACCTACTGATAACACTGCACCCGCAACCCTACACCATCGACTGGCTTCGCCAAGGACAATATCTTCGCATCATCCAACATTGTTGTCTTCCCTACAACATCAATCCCTTCAAAGACGAGGTATTGTGTGATATTTATCCCCTTGAAGTTTGTGATGTTCTTTTACGCCAGCCATATTTGTGTAAGCGACATGTTGTGTATGAGTCTAGACCCCGCAATGTTATTATTACTTTGGGTAGACAATTGTATAGGATACTAGAGGTAGCACCGCCTATCGTTATTTCTTTAATCTCATTTAAGCAATGCAGTAAGGTAATTTCATAGATCGAGAAGTTCGTCTTCTTTGTGATCCATGATCACAGTAAGCAGAAGGTCATTGCCACATCCATGACCTGTACACAGAGCCTCTCTTTGCAGCAGAAGCAAGTGGACGAGATCGTGGAAGAGTACATAGACATCTTCTCCTCACCCACCAGGGTACCGACACACTGCCAAGTCAAGCATCCAATTGATCTAACCCCGAGTACACCATTGCCTAATGGACCATTCTATCATTGCTCACTGATGGAAAATGATGAAATCAAGCACCAGATCCAAGAGTTTCTTCAAAAGGGGCACATCCCACCCAACTCCTCCCCTTGCAGAGGATCGATTGTGTTGGTGCAGAAGAAATACAATACCTAGTGGCTCTGCATTTATTACTGAGCATTAAACAAAATCACAGTTAGGAACCGATACCCAATTCCCTGAATTGATGACCTTCTTAACCAAATCAATGGGGAAAATTTATTCAACAAGATTGACCTAAAGTCTGACTACCACTAGGTTCCCATCGAACCAACTGATGTATGGAAGACAACTTTCAAATCTAAAGGACTCTTTGAATGGATGGTCATGCCTTTTAGCTTAACAAATGCACCAACAACTTTCATGATATTGATGGATGATGTATTAAGACCCTTCACCAACTGTTTTGTGGTGGTATATCTCGATGAAATCCTCATCTTTAACAGAACTTGGGAGGAGCACACGCAACATATTCAACAGGTTTTGGGCACTCTGTGACATCAAAAGCTATATGCCAACTTTGAAAAATGATCTTTTGGCATGAATGATGTCCAATACTTGGGCTACATTGTTGATGAGCATGGGGTACTACATGTGGATCCAGCTAAGATCCAAGTCATTCGTGACTGGCCAGCTCCGACCACACTAATCGAGCTTCAAATCTTCTTGGGACTTGCCAACTTCTATCGAAGGCTCGTGTTGGGATTCTCCCATATTTCATGGGCCCTCAACCAAGTAACCAAGGGTGGTGGAAAAACAAAGTTCGCATGGGGGAAAGCACAACAACAAGCATTTGATGATCTAAAGCATCACTTATGCTCAGCTCCAGTACTCTCCTTACCTGATCTACAACAACCGTTTGAGATTGAGACTAATGACTCTGACTATGCTATGGGCATAGTTCTCACTCATCATGGTCATCCAGTAGCATACCATAGTGAGAAAGTCTCGGATACTGTCTGAAAATACCTCACTTATGACAAAGAAATGTATTCCATTGTGCAAGCTTGTCGTTAATGGAAACATTACATTCTAGGAAATGAGACAATCATCCACACTGATCATAAGCCTCTGCAGTTCATACAGACACAGGGGAAGTTGCAGAACGGCTACCATCAAAAGTGGTCCACATACCTACAACAGTTTCATCTCAACATCAAGTATAAAACAGGGAGCACAAATTGTTTTGATGACTACCTCAGTCGCACTCCCATTGTTGCACTCACCACAGTGCTCCATTCTTGTGGGCATGAGGCATCTGAGTGGCCCCAACTTTATCAGCGTGACCCTGAATTCTCCACCACCTATAAGCTCTTGGGTACAGGAGCGAATGTCACCGATTTTCACATCCATGATAGATTGTTATTCCATCTAGGCCATCTCTATGTTCCCACAAGAGAGCATGCAAAGATGATTTGGGGGGCTCACTACAGTCGAATGGCAGGACATTTTGGCGTGGAGAAAAATGTGGTCATTCTACAGAAACACTTTTATTGGCCAAAAAATCGACAAGACGTCAACACGTATATCATATCTGCATGTTCCATTGACAAGCCAACCATCAAGAAGAAAGGATTATACACCCCTCTTCCTATTCTCGAGAGGCCTTGGGAATCCATATCGATGGATTACATGTCTGGCCTTCCGTCCACCAAGCATGACAATAATTGTGTATTTGTAGTGGTTGATTGGTTTTTGAAGATGGCCATTATGACAGCCTGCAGGAATAGCATCACAGTGGAAGATACTGCCAAACTCTTCTTCGAATGGGTGTGGGTCCATTTTGGGATACCACAGACCATCACCTTATATCAGGACAACAAGTTGGACAACATTTTGGTCGAGTCTCTAGTCATTGTTGGACACGAAGCTCACTAAATCCACTGCTTTCCACCCCCAAATAGATGCCAGACAGATGTTGTCAATCAGATGATTGTGCACATCCCGCGCATGTACAACTCTAAGAATCCACGTACATGGGATGAGAGCCTTCCCTATGTTCAACACTGCTACAACAGGGTTGTCCATAGCTCCACTGACCATAGCCCATTTCAAGTGGGGCTGGGATTCCAACCCTTGGGTCCCATTGATGTTGCACTACCTCTTGCAACCACACATGCATAATATTCCCATGTTAATTCTGAGGCCGACAACACCTCCAGATTCATTGAGTGGATTCAACACATTCGCCAATAGGTCCATGAGATTTTGCAGAAATCCAATGCTAAGTACAAGCAACACCATGATCAATACCGAGTACCGCACCAGTTTCAAATAGGAGACAAGGTCTGGTTACATTTGCAGAAAGAGCGCCTTACAGGGAACCATCAAAAGCTCCTCCCACTTCGCTATGTGCCTTACACTATCACGAATGTTATGGGTAGCAATCCTTTTGAGCTCAACACTCCACCCTTCCTTGGCTTGCACCCAATGTTCAATGTGGACCTCCTTCGACAATATTTTCCACCATTATTGGACACCTCAGAGACTGCATAACAATTGACACCAACGAAACTCAACCTTGACTTCATGGAACAAGAATCCAGTGATCATATAGTGGACACATAGGTCAAGGGCACTCGCCAGTAGAGGATCCATATTTATTGGGTTGTCAAGGTAGGGTAGCTCCTACACCAAGGCAAGTGGCTCACTCGGAGCCAAATTCAACAGAAGTTTCCTCACCTAATGGGGGCACTCAACGCAATGGAGAACATTTCTTCCTAAGGGGGAAGGCTGATCCAGGTGGATATTGGTGGCCACCCACCTATTCCAACTGGGTCCTCTTGACAATTTTTAGTTCAACACGTTCTTCTGTAATTCTTTGTAATGGTGGGTTGTATACTTCCGGGGCTGTCTGAATCCCTACATAACTTCCAGGTGGATATTGGTGGTTGTCCACCTAATCCAACTGACTTATTTTGGAAGTTTTCATGTCAGTACATCCTTTTGTACTTCCAGGTCCATTTTGGGCCCCTAAACAATGGTTTTTTGTCTTGCCACTGTCAAACTATAGACGGAGTCAAATTTTTAAGGCATAATGTGTAGTTCTCAAAAAGACCTTTCCAACAAGATATCATGTGTCTAAAATGGAGGTTATATGCAAAAATTATGACCCTGGGAAGTTGAGGTACCAACTTACCCATCGAGGCCCACATAACTTTTGGTGTTTCATCTCCTAGGGTTAGGTTTTTGAATGTCTAGGGTTTTGGCATTCATGAGTAATGTTAAAAAGCCCTATGGAGCCTCATTGTAATCATTCTACTGAGACGGGTGCGCGTAGCAGCTACATCTCTTCTCAGAGATAACTACCACCATTCGAGCAAGTTGTTTTTAGTTATGCAGTTTTATAGTTTCAACCTATTTTATTTATTCAATAGAAGTTTTTGTTGATTGGATATTTGTTGTTGCTCTTTGTATCTCTGTGTTATTGTATTCAGTTTGTTATTCCTTTCGTTCTGCTCATAAATCTAGATCAATGGTCCTAGCCCTAAATGGGCTCCTGGCCAAGGATTCGACCTCAAAACCTCAATCGAGCAAACAACGACACTAATCCACTTAAGCTAACCCACATGGATGAAAAGAATGGTTAGTTAATAATAATTGTTAAATACTAATTATATAATAATATTGATTAAATTATATAATTAATACTAATTACATACTAATTAGAATTAATTAGAGGTTAGGATTACGAATAATTGAAAATCATGGATTTAGGAAGATTAAATTGATAATTGTGGATTTTTGATGATAAAAATGATTGATTAGAGCTTGGAAGGACAAAAATTTCTGACAAAGGTGGGGGGGTTGCACGGGAAAAGATAAGGAAAGGGTGACACAGGTAAGCCATAAAAACTTTAGTTAGATTGTTTGATGCACTAAGAAACACACCTAACCTACACAACTACCTAACACATAAGAACCTAGTACACTTAAGTGACACACATAAGAAACTACCGCACTGATCGATGCACATAAATACCTAAACCACATAAGCACCTTAAAAACATAAACGAAACACATAGGAGATGCATCTATGTGGTGTACATAAGAAACACACATAGGTGATGCAACTATGCAATGCACATAGCTAGCGCACCTATGTGGTCCACATAAGCACACTAACCTTTAGCGTGATGACCTTCATCTAACAAGCATAAAAGACACACATAGGAGATGCACCTATGTGACATTAACCTTTGGAAAAACTATCACGCTAACATACCTATGTGACATTAACCTTTGGAAAAACTATCACACTAACATACCCACCCTAAGCCTAAAATACTAATCCCTATAAACTCAACTCCCTTTACAACTCACCCACTTGGCTATAGATAACCAACTAGAGATAATGAATATGAATTCTGTGAAACAACTATGAATATATGATCATCAACACCAAAAGATATAGCTTGATCAATTATGATTCCAAATCAAGGAATAATATGTCGATTTTTTATGTCATGGTTTCAAACATGTAATTTAGACCCCGAAAAAGAAAGTTTGTTACTGGTAGCACCACTTGTTGATTTGGGGGTTGTTTTTAAGGTTTTTATTGCAATAATATTGTTTGTTAATATCATTGATTCAAACAAGTTGTAATTTTAAGCCCCTCACAAAATATGATACTATTGGTAACACCACTTTTTTATTCCAAACCTAATTTTAAAATTTTTATTTAGCAATATTACAAGTTTTTAAGAAGATGATTGTAAAAACTAGTAATTATAACCCTAAAAATATTAAAAGTGTTATTAATAGCCCTACTTTTTTATTTGAGGGTTTTAATATAAAAATATAAATTTTATAACTAAATTTATTGTTGGAAATCACAATTTTGGTAATTCAATAATTATGTTTCCAAAAATGATGCATCTTAAATCACATATTAAATAATATAATCCACTTAACTTAATCCCATGAAGTTAAGTAATATGAAGTTAAATAACAAGTGAAGATAAATTTACAAATGTCAATTTTAGCTAGTTTAAAGTGGGTTTTGTTTGCTAGGTGATCCGAGTTCAATGCTCTTAAGGTGAGTTTAGTTGAGATGAGACACCTAAAAATCCTGCCATGTTACGGGTGAGTTCAATGCCCTTGAGGTGAGTTTAGTTGAGATGAGACACCCAAAAATCCAGCCATGTTATGGTTGAGTTCAATGCCCTTAAGGTGAGTTTAGTCAAATCCAGCCATGTTACGGGTTGGTGCGGCCCAAATCAAGTACGATATCGTTGAGTGATTTTAACTGCTTAGATGCACATTTCTAAAACAACTTTCTAACTGTTCTAGGTTTTGGTCCTTTTATGAGGATATTTTCTGTTTAATTTTGCTAGAAGTTTTTGTCCTTTTCCGAGGATATCTAGGGATTTCATTGGTTAATTTTGTATAATAAACATAAGATCAATTTACAAATTAATATGTAATATCAATTTCTTGAAACAATTAGTATTAACAATTAATATATTTTTTGTGCATGCACAAAATGTGACACACATATAATCCATTGTGTAAAAAATTGTAAGATACCATTTCCCCAACCCTTCTCTAACAACAACTTTTTAACTGTTCGACATTTTGGTCTTTTTCCGAGATATTTTCTGTCTAATTTTGCTTAAAATCCAGTTATAATTGTTGGATTTGCATATTTCATTGGTTAATTTTGTATAATCTAAGTGCCCCGGAGGTTTTAAGCCGTTTCAAGCAGGTTGAACAGAAACTTGTGATTTCGTATACATTTATGGTGAAAAAAACCAATACATAGATTAGTTGATTTGCATTTATATGTTTGGAGTCTGAACCAAAGCCCAAGTCTTTTGTTGTTTCAAAAATGGTGCAGGATACCCTCTCTCAAAATATAAAAGTAGTGTTTTTATTTTATTAAGATGGTCCCTTGGATAGGGTGGCATGTGAAATGTGGGCTAGCAATAACCAACCTGTTGCACAATATTCAATGCTGGGGCAATTGCAACCTGTTGCACAACATTTGCAGTAGCTGTGTATATTGTATATTGTGATGACGTTGGTTAGGCGTTCTACCTTTTGGGTTTTTTGGTCGGAATCTGGCAATGTAAATTTGGACAAAATCGTTATTTTTTGTTGTTTAAATTGCATTTCTGAATGCATAAATGGTTTCAGCGCCATGAAAAACCCTTGGGGCACTCAAATTATACAAACATAACCACTCAAATCTACAGATCCAACCATTCATCACTAGATTTCGGGCAAAAATCAAACGGAAAAAATTACCACAAAACCTCCAAAAAGATAAAACGTTTAGATTATCGGGATTCGTGATCTCTGTATTGCTGGGTTGGAGGACAAATTCATTATTCAATCGATTATTCAATTCAATTCTTTAATATCTGTTTTGATTTTTTGGGGGCATTCATTACGTTACGTTATTGAGTAGTACGCACAGTGCTGATTGCCGAAACTTATGCACCCGACAGAATTCTCGCGAATCGCGATGCGCCGTACTGATTCGCAAGAATTCTGTCGGGCGCATAGCTATTGCTGTGCTGATTGACTGTACTACCTCCTGAGTCCTCATATTTCTGAAATATCGCTTTCCATAATTAATTGCGAGTGTGAATGGCGACT
>JASDQU010014285.1:50485-76221 GCA_032191745.1 Picea mariana | reverse complement strand
TATATATATATATATATATATATATATATCATGGCACGTTTTTAATGAATCTCATTTTTTATGCATTTTATGTTGATGAGTGTATGAATTTCAAAGTGTGAATTGTATGTGTATGAATGTATGAATTTATTTAATTTGATTAATTACTTTTTAAAGTGTTTATGAAGTCTATGTAAGTAAGAATAGTTCATTTTTTCTAAAGTTATTATAAATACTTGTGTTACGCATTAACAAATCTCTTATGGTGGAAAAGATTGCTAAGTGCTAAATCCATACGCAATTTTTGGTTCTCATTACCTAAATTTGATAAAATATTGAAGACCCATCCTAGTTAAGACTCCAGGAACCAATAATAAAAATCATGTAGGCTAACATAATCACAATAGAAATAAGAGAGTTGAAACCTCACATTACTCTATCCAAAATGAAGCAATGTTCATTATAATGACAATCACAACATGTTACAAGGTTTTATTAATACAAAATCAACACATAAAATATGAGTGCACAATAAAGCCTCACATCAAATGAAAATATACCTCAAATTCTCCATTAATCTTGCCAAAATTTTCTACAATGTAGCCCAAGAGGAGAGCTCCTAAATACTCAAATTCTCCACCCTTTACAATGGAGAGATAAAACTCTTATTTATAAAGTGAATCTCTTCTCTTATACAATAAAATATTATTATTTGTTAACAAAATCCATGACAAGTCAAATAAATATTATAATAATGAATTAATTAGATCTCTCCTCAATCCATGTTTGACCATATTACAACATGTGGACATTAGCCTCTCCAAAGAAATTCACCCTCATACAAAAAAAGTAGTAGTATGCACCAAATAATGTTCATAAAGGGAACACACCACCAAAAATAGGCATCAATCCAATTCAAATGCCAAGTGTCCACATGGAATGTTCCCTCCAAGAATGTGTATGCATGCAAGTATATGATCAATGCCTAGCCTTGTCTTGCATTGCCTTGCTTTTTCTTTCCTTGCTTGCCTATCCTTGTCTTGCATTTTCTTTCCTCGCTTTCCTTGCCTTGAGAAATGTGTGTTTATTTACACAATACCTTGCATATATTATACACAATTATGAACTAGTATCCACATACTGAAGTTCCACATTTCAATTTGCATTTTTAAACGAATCACAAAACTATCATCATCATAAACATATAAAAATAAAAATAATATCCCGCAACCCATAAATCGATCCAGATGTATACATATCAAATGTCTATATGATTCTAGCTAAACCCAACGAATGATAAGCAATGAATAACTAAGATAAGTAAAACTCAAAGTTCTAACATTCTAAGGACAAAATATAGGTTGTTACATTTACAAATCCCTAGAACACAACTATGATCTAAAATATACTAATCACTCCTTGCATGTCTTTCCATGTAGCTTCCCATTTTAACCTATACAACAATAAATATATATCTTTCCATAACGATATGCAAGGAAAAATTCAAATGAAAATGTGGATTGCAATGAAACAACCATCACAAAAAAGGAACATTTATTATCCCAAGAAACAAAAAACATTTTTTCTAGGGTCATATGACTTAACTTTATATCACAAATTTCCTTTCCATCCAATGAAGTGTTTTTTCCTTGCCATGCCATGCCTTGCCTTTCCATGCCATGCCATGTCATGCCTTTCCTTGTCATTCCATGCCATGCCATGCCTTGCCATGTCATGCCATGCCATGCCTTGCCATGCCATGCCATGTCGTGCCTTGCCTTGCCATGTCATGTCATGCCTTGCCTTTCTATGCCATTTCATGCCATTCCTTTCCTTCCCTTTCCATGTCATGCCTTGCCTTGCATGCATTCCCATGCCATCCCTTGTCTTGCCTCACCATGTATTGCATTTCCTTTCCATGCCATGCCTTGCATTTCCTTGCCTTGCCATGTCATTTCATACCATGCCTTGCCTTGCCATGACATGTCATTCCATGCCATGCCATGCCTTTCCTTTCCATGCCATGCCTTTCCTTTCCTTTCCTTGCCCTTCCATGCCTAGCCTTGCCTTGCCTTTCCTTGTCAATCCATGACATTCCTTTCCACGCCATAACATGTTGTACCACGCCTTGCCTTTCCATGCCATGCCTTTCCTTTTCATGCCATGCCTTTCCTTTCCATGCCATGCCTTACATTGTCTTTCCTTTCCATGCCATGCCATGCAATTCCTTTCCATGCCATGACTTTCCTTGCCTTGCCATGCCTTTCCATACCATGCCTTGCATTGTCTTTCCATGCTATGCCTTGCCTTGTCTTTCCTTGCCATGCCTTGTTGTTAGGCACTAGATCTATTATAATAGAATAAAACAACAATATTGCAGTGAATACCAGTGGAATGACAACATAGAACATAAATATAGAAGCAAAACATCAGAATATATGGAACCACAACACCAAAGTAATACCTTTATTGATAGGAAGGAATGTTCACTTGCCTCTTTGAGGGGGCAACCTCCAATAGAGCATGGCTCTATTACAATAATTCTCAAGACAAATCCCTCTCATACCTTCTACTCTTATTTATACTAATTCTATCTTCTAAATAACATTCTATAGGGATATCTTTCTAGAAGCGAAAGATTCTATTAGGTCTTCTTACATTGACTTGTTCATATTTATTAAATAGGCCTTATTAACTAGTATCGACCTTTATTACATGGAAATATATTATTTTACCTACATGAGAAGTTAGGGGTTTAGGTCCCTAACATGCCCTCCCCCTTGAAGAACATCCTCGTCCTCAAGGCTTGAGATGAGGAAATTTCTGGAGAATAGTGGTCGGCTCCCAGGTGACATCTTCTAGAGTTGTATCTTTCCACTGCACTAACACCTCCTTGATGGTGCACTGATGGAGATGACGTTCGTGTTAGTCCAAGACCGCATGTGGCTCCAACCATATGGAACCTTCAACTTCTGACTCTAGAAGATTGGTTTGAGTTTGGCACTTAGTGCCAATCACCTTCTTTAAGCATGAGACATGAAAAACATGATGGATCTTAGAATGATTGGGCATAGTTAATTGATAGTCCACTGGTCCCACACGCTTGAGAATGGTATAAGGACCATACAATTTGGGAGCAATATTCTAACAATGTTCAACTTTGAGTTAAGTCTGCTTGTAAGGATGTAGATGAAGAAACACCTGGTCTCCCGTAGAAAATTGGCATTCTGAATGTCCTTGATCTGCATGTTGTTTCATACGATTCTGAGATAAGACCAAATTGTCTTTGAGAGAATGGAGAATGGTTGCATGAACTGTAAGATTTTTTTTAACCTCATGAACCTTCGAGACCCCTGGTATGTAGGAAAGAACCAAAGAGGGATTTTATCCGTATATTGCTTCAAAATGAGTCATGCGGGTAGTAGTATGGTAAGATGTGTTATGCCACCGTTCAACTAGGGCTAACCATTAAGTCCATTGATGTTGCCAGTCAAATGAAAAACACCTCAAATATGTTTCCAAACACTTGTTGACAACTTCATTTTAGCCATCAGTCTATGGGTAATAAGCAGTACTGATATGCAATTGTGTGCCCTAGATCTTGAATAGTTATTGACACAAATTGTTGGTAAAAGTGGGATCTCTGTTATATACACTAGAATGAGGCATGCCATGAAAGATTGAAAATATGATCCATGAAAATATGAGTCATTGTGGATGTTTTGAATGAGTGTTGAAGAGCACAAAAATGATCATATTTGGAAAGGTGATCAACTACCACCATGATGAATGACTTATTGCTAGATTTAGGTAAGCCCACAATGAAATACATAGAAATGTCCCTCCAAATAACTGGTGGAATCGGAATCAGTTGTAGTGTGCCCAGAGCTTTGAAAGTTCCCCCCTTGTTGTTTTAACAAACATCACATTCAACCACAAAGGTGTGAACACCTTGCTTCAAACCATCCTAGAAAAAAGAGCATTTAACTCGTTCATAGGTTTTCGTAAACCTAGAATTCCTTGCTAGGTGAAGCATGAAGCTTAGAAAGCACCGTGGATTTAAGTTACGACTGGTGGCTTAAATATAGACGACCTTTGTAGCAAAGCTCTTCATTTTTGCAAGAGTATGCTGGAGAAACTGGAGAATTGTCTTGCAATTGTTGGATTAATCGAGATGTTTTGGGGTCTTGCAGCCATTCTCGACGAACAACTTGGAGCCAATCTGGTACAATGGAGAGGGAAAAAAGGGATCCGTATTCTTTGTACTTTCTAGATAGAGCATCAACCACTACATTTTCTTTTCCCTTCTTATAAATGATCACATAATCATAACAAAATAGCTTGGTCACCCATTTTTGTTGCTCCTAGGATGAAATCCTCTATTCTAGGAAATATTTGAGGCTCTGATGGTTGATTTTAATTTGGAAGCGTTGCCCCAAAATATAAGGACACCAGAGATCCATAGCATGCATAATAGCGAACATTTCCTTTTCATAGATTGATTGGCCAAGATGTCGCTTCGAGAGTTTTTTTCTAGTGAAGGAAAAGGGTATACCCTCTTGCATGAGTACTACTCCAATGCCTTTCCCGGAGGCATCACATTCAAGGAAAAAATTATTTTTGAAGTCAGGAAAATCCAAGACATGAGTTGTTCACATGGCTTCTTTCAATTATTGAAAGGATTGATCAACTAATGGAGTACAAGTGAAAGCATTCTTTTTTAGGAGAGCAGTAAGAGGTGTTGCAATCTTTTCTTATTTATTGACAAACTTGTGATAATATCCTATTAAACCCAGAAAACCATGCAAACTCTTGAGATTTTTGGGCATGACCAATCCTGCATAGCTTCCCTTACACCATCCTTGCTAATAATATGACCCAAGTAATCCACTTCCGAAGCTCCAAAGGCACATTTGGATTTCTTGAGAAAAAGTTGGTGTTGAGAGAGTAGAATGAGAACTTGATCCACATGGATAAGATGGTCTACCCTTGACTATAGATGAGAATATCATCAAAGAAAAATAGGAAAAAATGATAGAGAAAAGGATGGAAAATATGGTTCATGAGACTTTGGAAAGTGGAGGGAGCATTACACAGGCCAAAGGGCATGACCAAGAATTCATAGTGACCCCCATGAGTGCGAAAAGCAGTCTTAGGAATGTCTTCATATTACATATGTATCTAGTGGTAGACAGAACGTAGATCAAGTTTAGTAAAATATTGAGCACCACTTAATTCATTCAAAAGGTCATCAATGGCATGAATGGGAAATTTGTCTCTAATGGTGAGTTTATTGAGGGCGCAAAATTTGGGACACATATGACAAGTACCTTCTTTTTTGAGTACCATGACTACATGGGAAGAACAAGGGCTAGTACTAGGGTGGATAACACCCACGGCTATCAATTCTTGAACAATTTTCTCAATTTCATTCTTTTGGGAAAATAGATGACGATAAGGGAGAACATTTGGAGGAAGAATGTTGGGGATGAGAGGAGTTGAATGATAATGAACACCATGAGAAGGCATAAATCATTGGGCAGTGGAAAAAATAGCTTGGTGTTTGGAGATGATACATTGGAGGTCAGGATGCACCACAAGTTTCTCAATTGATTGAATAGAACAAAGTTGGGAAATAATGTCAGAATGACCTTTTTTTAGGAGATTTTACATTCGATGAGAACTGATGATCTCAGGAGATCCTCCTGTGATTCCTTGGAATTTATATTGCTTTCCCGCTTGTTGGAATTGCATGGTTAATTCCTTAAAATCCATGAGGATGGAACCAAGAGTGTGTAACCATTCCGAACCGAGGAAAATATCACAACCACCCATGTCAATAGAAAACATATGAGATTTCAGGTGCTACTGCCCAATTTGGAGATGCACATTTTCAAAATGCCCCCCACATTTCATGGAACCACCATTCGAAATCATGATTTGAAATTTGTTGACTGCATGTATATATCAATGGGTTTCTTGGGAAATACGACAATGAATAAAATTATAGGTGATTCCATTGTCAATTAAGATGATGACCCTTCGATTCTTAATGTAGCCAATGAACTTGAGGGTTTGGGGAGCAGAGAAGTTAGTGAGAGCATTCAATGAAATGACCGGTTCTAATTCTGGTTCATTAAAGGATGGAGTCATATCGGTTGGCTCGGGTAACTCTGCACAGGGGGGTCTCGAGCTCTTCTTCAGAAACATCCTCAGAGATGGCCATAAAAAACTTTTTCTCCTTACACTTGTGCCCCAGAAAATATTTTTCATCACAATTATAACAAAGGCTCTTTAGTTGGCAATCCACCATTTCATATCGGGTTAATTTATGGATCTTGAGGAGAGTGGGAGGAGGGGTATGGTTAGTAGGTTGAGTGGGAGGAACAAAGGAAGGTTTGCAGGTCTAAGCATAGACAATTTGTTGGGATTCCTTAGCACGTAGAGTAGCTTCCAACCAAGTGTGAGAGAGATCCATGAGGACCTGGGCTCGAATTTCCTCTTTGAGGCCATTGATAAAACATTCCTGAAAGAAAGCATAAAAAATTCCCTCTATTATGAAATCCAAGTGTTCAAAGGCATATATAAAGTCTTCCATTGTGCTAGATTGCTTCAACTTGGTCAAACGACCAATATAGTGGTGTCAATGTCAAAGCGGTCATATAGCGTTGCCACAAACTGAGTCCAAGAAACATAGGCCTGGCGTGTCTTTCTACACCATGCCACCATTTCTAACATTCTGGATCCAAATAGAGGACACCATAATGAAATTTGTCCAAATCATTAGTAATTCCATGCAAGGAGAAATAATGTTTCATTTGAGTGACCCAACCAATGGGATTAGATCTGTAAAATTTGTTTACTTCAACTCGGCGAAGGCGAGGGTCACGATGCAGGGAATTGGAATGAAGGGCCATATTATGGGAAGAGTTCTCACCTTTAGAGTGGGAAGGTTATTCAAGTGAGGGAGAGCAAAGGGAATGTTTCAACCATTGGGTGAGGGAGGACAATTCAACCTTAACCTCTGCCAATTCGTTGGCAACTTTGGCCTCGGAGGTGTCCAAGCGGGGATTATTGGAAGCAATTTCATAGGTCATTCTTTGGATTTCTACCTTGTTGTGTTTGGATTCATCTTGTAGGTGAAGGAATTCTTCGTTGCGAGTGTTGGCCATGGGTGAAGGAGGGGAACAAAAGAGGGAAAGTGGGACCACAGAAAAAGGAGTAAAAAATGATGTATATGAGTGTGTTCAGTGTGAGAAGAGGAATGCAATGAGATATGTGTCGAATAAGGCTGGGGGAAGGTAAAAAAAATGTTAAAAATGATAGGTATCATAATGATCAGGGAGAAAAGGGGAATCCAACAATATAGGTCTAAAATAAGGATCTGGGGGGTAAAAAAAAGGTTAAAAATGATGTGTCAAAACGATCTAGGTGAAAAGGGGAATTCGATGAGATATGTATCAAATAAGCCTTTGCTGGAAGGTCCCTTTTTTTTTATCCTTTTTTCCTTTTTTCATTTTTTTTTTTTCACTTCACTAAGGTTTTATGTAGATCTGAATAATACCATAGTATCGAAATTCCCAAATTCTTAACAAAAAATTGAAATAAATGTATAGTGATTTTCGCAACCCGAATGCATGAGGAAAGGTTGAAGGGAAATAGATATTCTTTGTTCCTTTTCTGTTTGTAATTTTTGCAACTCAAATGCTAGAGGAAAGGTTGCATGGAAATAGATCTTCTCTGTTCCTTTTCTATTTGGTTTCCTTCCCAAGGGTTAGGGTTTTCAGGATGCCTACAGACAAGGGTTTTCCTTATTCTATAGCTCTCTGATATACGTGCGGGGTCCAACGATAGTATTCAACCCAATAGGGAGGCTAGAACATACCCTTAGTCATACTACTTGACTACCCAAGTACTATAGAGTATCTTCCCTGAGTGTTGTTTTCGGTGGCACTATAACATTTAGGCGGTCAAACGGCTGATCTATGGCTGGTTTCGGGATAGCTAGGGGGTCTCCTGATATACTAGAGGTACGTGGAAGCACACGTCCATATACATGTGTTGTCTGATTCACTACCACTCAAAGGGGTACCAACACGGGTTATAAGGGCAACCAATAGATGTGCGCTTAAGTACCTCTTGGATTTCATGCGTGTATGCTTCATCGACCATGGATTTATGCCCTTAATGACATATCTCTGTATCTTAAATACGCCAGAACATGTCTCTACCCTAGAAAAAAAATTTAACCCACAAATCCTGCAAAGGAAAGTGCTCTGATACCACTTATTAGGCACTAGATATATTATAATAGCATAAAACAACAATATTGCAGTGAATACCAGTGGAATACAAATAGAGAACATAAATATAGCAGTGGAACAACAAAATATATGGAACCACAACACCAAAGTAATACCTTTATTGATAGGAAACAATGTTCACTTTCCTCTTTGAGGGGGAAACCTCCTGCAGTGCAGAGCTCTATTACAATAATTCTCAAGACAAATCCCTCTCATACCTTATACTCTTATTTATACTAATTTTATCTTCTAAAGAACATTCTAGAGGAAGATTTTTCTATAAGAGGAAGCTTCTATTAGGTCTTCTTACATTGACTTGTTCATATTTATTAAATAGGCCTTATTAACTAGTATCAACCTTTATTACATGAAAATATATTATTCTACCTACATGAGAAGTTAGGGGTTTAGGTCCCTAACACTTGCCCTTCCATGCCATGCCTTTCCATCCAATGAAGTGTTTTTTTCTTTCCATGCCATGCCTTTCCTTTCGTTGTCATTCCATGCCATTTCATGCCATGCCTTGCCTTGCCATGCCATGTCATGTCATGCCATGCCTTCTCATCCAATGAAGTGTTTTTTCCTTGCCATGCCATGCCTTTTCATCCAATGAAGTGTTTTTTAGCATAACCATCGTATCACAAGAACCTCATAGCAAGATTGATACCATATCCATGTCAGTCTACATAAGCATGTGTAATATCAACCTCGAATGCCTTGTGTTGATTAGCATCAACCTTGTCACTTCACCATCATAAGTTACTTAATTGATATGTATACTCATGTGAATAGGATAGGTTTATAACTTTATAACCAATGATATATACCATTCAAAACATATGTTGTACAACTTATATTATGTTACACTTCACCATATTGTATATGAAACAAAATGTTTCAATTCTTTTTCCCATGCCTTTAATACCTATTATATGTTGAAACATTTCCACTTTAATACTACCTTTTTGCTCATCACCATTGTTGAAACATGAAACCAATGTGATATTGTAAAGTGAATCTATTCATATGATATAGCCTTTGTGCATTGTATGACTATATAACAAGATTGTTGTATATGTATGAAAAGTTTCCATATGTATATGGTTTATAAAACCATGCTTTTACCCCTCATACCGTGTCTCCATCATATGTATGTCAAACCTATATAGGTAATATAAACTGTAAATTTTATATGTCTTGAATTCATGAGCACTGAAAATGATTTTAACTTATATTGTGTATGTAATCATAGGATTAGAGAAAATCATATATTTTGCATATTTCACAAGTATCATGTCACCAAAATGCCAATGAATGAAAATAAGTTATCATCACTAACATGCACTGAGGTGAAGCGCAACAAACCCATTTCATCATCTAATCATGTCAATCATCATAAGAACTATAGATCGACAAACCATAACTTTGAAGTTTCATATCTGAAATCATAATGCCATTGACATGGAGATACACAAATGTACTGGAGGAGGATGTTTGAAAATAACCATTCATATGTTTTCTTCTAACATGGGACCCCACCTATTAATATTATATCATAAATACATAAATAGGCCTTGCAATATTTTGTAGGTTTTTAATTAATAGGTGACAAGATTTTGAGTCAACACAATGAGGCATTTCATTTGCAACCAATACTAGGAATAAGATTAGAAATTTTTTGATCCAGGTGGATATCGGTGGCCAACCACCTTTTCCAACTGGCTCAAAACAATATTCTGGCAATTTTGGTAATTTACTATTTTTAGCAGGTTTTAACTTCCGGGGCTATTTTGAGGGTCTAAATGAAGGTTTTTCGGGATCGAACCAACTCAATGATAGTAAAAATCATGATTGAGGCCCCAAAATGAATCTCCTCGATGATACCTTTCCAACGGGCTATCATACGCCTAAAATGGAGATCGTATGCAAAAGTTACGACCCCAGGAAGTTGATGCACCAACTTACCCAAACGGGGCCCACATGACTTTTGGCACTTCATCTCCTAGGGTTAGGTTTTTTGATGTTGAGGGTTTTTGGCATTCCTGTTTATTGTAAAGTCCTTCAGAGCCTCATTGTAATCATCTTCTTGCGAATGGGAGTAGCTGTCACATCTCTTCTTAGAGATAAGCTGCCACCATTCTAACGAGTCTTTCACTCTGTATTTTTACAGTCTCTGTACATCTCTTTCTATTAATGAAAGAGATGTACAGAGACTGTAAAAATACAAAGTGAAAGACTCACTAGAATGGTGGCAGCTTATCTTTGAGAAGAGATGTGACTAATAGAAAGAGATGTACAGAGACTGTAAAAATAGAGAGTGAAAGACTCACTAGAATGGTGGCAGCTTATCTCTGAACAGAGATGTGACAGCTACTCCCATTTGCAAGAATATGATTACAATGAGGCTTTGAAGGAATTTACAATAAACAAGAATGCCAAAAACCCTCGACATCCAANACTTTTGCATACGATCTCCGTTTTAGGCATATGATAGCTAGTTGGAAAGGTATCATCGAGGAGATTCATTTTGGGGCATAAAAAATTCATTTGGATATCATTGAGTTTGTTTTATCCCTAAAAACCTTCATTTAGGCCCTCAAAATGGCCCCGGAAGTTAAAACATGCTAAAAATAGTAAATTGCCAAAATTGTCAGAATATCGTTTTGAGCCAGTTGGGAAAGGTGGTTGGCCACCGATATCCACCTGGATCATTTTTATATTAGTCCAAAACATTCTGGTTATACAAGATCTTGGAAAGAATTGTTCAAGAGTCTATCAATGATTTGATTTCAAGTATTTTTTTTCAAAACAAATGTATGAAAGGTCTAGACTACAAATATGCCTTGGGGAAAAGGAAGACATACATGTTGATGAAAAAAACATGCAAAATGCATATTTAGTGGGGTGAATGATATCTACATTGGCATATTATGATTATGGCATTGTAAATGTGTTATTTTATAGAAAGGTATTCAAAAGAATCACTCAATTAGTAATCTTCATTTATCAAGAATTCAAACAAGACTAGAAAATGATCCTACATTTTATTGAAAAGTACATCATCGATGAGACAATGGGCCATTGACAAATATTGCAATGTCATGGATGCATGACTTACTTCCCAAGCATGTAGAGTGCATGCCAGATAGAGACATGATGCATATTCTGGATATTTTTTGCAAGGCAGGAAATATGCAACTTATTATGTTGAAGTCATTGAAGGGAAGAGTAAATTCATTACATACACATATTTTATGAGAGTATGGGAAAATCATTTCAACAATGTCGTATTCCTATGAATTCATGGACGGGGATTTGTAGTACATGTGTTTCTCTTAAGGAAATAATGGATAAAATGGAAAGAGTAGAAAGATGTATTATCTACATAATCATTTCTTATAATGGAATAGTTATCAATAATGGAAACTTGATATCCATATTTTTATTTTTATTTTTATGTTATTTTCACATTCCATTGTTAAAGCATGTCAAGAATATTACTATCATAATCAAATGAACAAAGGAAGTTGTACAAACATCATAAGAAGTGTTATCATGCTCCAAATAAATATCTAGGTTTAATAATTGATGGCATGGGTCATAAAAAGACAATTTTTCCACATTTTGTCTGTATAGAAAAAATAGATATGAGTACTTCAATGCTGATGATTTTGTCTGGTGGGATTTTTAATTAAATGATGAAAGTGACATAATTTCAAGCCAACAAATGGAGATATATTTTTTAAGACTCCATTTAGTTGTCCAAAAAGTACACCAAATAAACACAAGGAAAGAAACATTGTTGAAGAACATGAATCTCAAGAAGTTATTGACTCTTCATGACCAAAGGCGAGAGATGTAAATTGGGGATAGAATATCACTGCACAACAAGAATTGATGGAAGACCTTTACAAGGGATCAATACAAAATATTAAGGAATTTGCATGATTGTTGTTTTAGAGATTGAAGATTCACGTGTTTATCCATTCTAGATTGCAAAAGTTATGAAGGCCAATACAAAAAAAAAGAATGTTGTAGAAATTTTATTACATTGGTATGCGAAAGCTACACACACATTTAATGGCACGTACAAGGAAAATATAGTAATCAAGAAAACAATTAGCAAAAAGAGGAAAATAAATGGTCTAAATTATTGTTGCATTGACATCCTAAAATCAGAATAGGTTGACATACTTGTTTATGACTTCCATTTGAAAAAGAGAGACACTTTTTCCTCCAAGACTATAAAGATTATCAAGAGGTTGTTTGTACAAGAAATAATTGAAAGATGGGAGGTTGATAAACTTTGTCATAGATCCAAAAGGCTTATGACATCTGAAATGTTGGGCATTATTACATGAAGTATTGGATGATGGACTCTTTGATAATAGAGAGAAATATGGGTCATCGATATCTTTATCCATTCATTCATCTAAGATAATGCAGACTTTGATGGTGTCTCTGAATCTATATATGAGTTTTAATAATTGTCTCAAACATTTTATATAATTTTATTATAATATGATGTTTGTATGTTAGGTCTAAGTGAGTGTTTAAACTTACATTTGATCTTCCATGAAGTTATTAATCATTTTTATGTTTCATAGCGCATATGATTTGACAACGAATAATGTAACATGATATTTTAGTTTATTTGATTTGAATATGGTTATTCTTATAAAATAATTTGTGATACCTTTAATGCAATTTGTATTGTGTTTTAATTAATAACTAAATAAAATATTTGGAAATAAGGTTGAATTTTAAATTATGAGGTGGTATTACCATGACATTATATAGTTTGGTTGAAAAATGTTATTGAAAAGGTATTTAGTGATATTGGTAGTACTACTATACCAAAATGGTTTTAAATGTATTCAAATTTCAACCCTAAAAAAATGATTCTTATAGTGATAAATTAACCCTAAGTGTTTTTTTAAGGTTTTGTTTGCAATAATGTGAGTTTTTAAGTCATGGTTTCAAACATTTTGTAATTTAGACCCAAAAAAGAAAGGTTGTTACTAGTAGCACCACTTTTCGATTCAGGGGTTTCTTTTAAGGTTTTAGTTGCAATAATATTGTTTGTTAAGGCCACTGATTCAAACAAGTTGTAATTGTAACCCTCTTATTATTAATAGCCCTACCTTTTGATTTGAGGGTTGATTTTGAAGTTTTTAATATAAAAATATAAATCTTTATAACTAAATTTCTTGTTTGAGATCACAATTTTCATTAAGCCAATAATTATGTTGGCAAGTATGATCCATCTTAAATCATATATTGAATAATATAATCGTACTTAACTTGATCCATGCATCTAAATAATAAGTGAAGATATATTTACAAATTAATGTGTAGTGCCAATTTCTTGACATAATTAATATTAACATTCTATATTTTTAATGCATGCACACAATGCGACATAGATATGTATGTGGGTGAAAAGAATTCCAAACACTATTTTTGCACCCCTTCTCTAAGAACTACTTTTTCTTGCCTTTCTACTTAAATTATATTTTTGCACACACAATATGACATACATATGTATGTATGTGGGTGCAAAGCATTCCAAACATTATTTTTGCACCCCTTCTTTAACGACACTTTTTTCTTGCCTTTCTACTTAAATTATATTTTGTGCACACACTATGTGACATACATATGTATGTATGTGGGTGCAAAGCATTCCAAACATTATTTTTCGCACCCCTTCTCTAACCACAACTTTTTCTTTCCTTTCTACTTAAATTATATTTTGTGCACACACAATGTGACATACATATGTATGTATGTGGGTGCAAAGCATTCCAAACATTATTCTTGCACCGATTCTCTAACAACAACTTTTTCTAACTTGCCTTTCTACCTAAATTATTTTTTTTACACACAGATAATGTAACATATATATGTATGTATGTGGGTGCAAAACATTCCAAACAATATTCTCACACCCATTCTCTAACACCAACTTTTTCTAACTTGCCTTTCTACCTAAATTATTTTTTGTGCACACACACAATGTGAGATAATATGTATATATGTGGATACAAAGCATTCCAAATGTTATTTTCTCATCAACTAAATAAAATAATTCCTTTTTTTTTCACACATACACAACTAAAGTTGTTTGTGCATCCTTGGTTTGCATACCCCTTCTCTAACATAAACTTTTTCTAACATACATTTCTACCTAAATTTCCTCTCTAATAGATTTCTTCTCACTTCCCCTTGGTTTGCATACCCATTCTTGAAGGTGTTGTCTAAACATTAGACTTTTTGAACGTTTTCACCAGAATCCAGCGAAACAAATCTTGTTGAAACCACCATTTTTTGTTGTTTAAATTTCATTTTTGAATGAATAAATGGATTCAACACCCAAAAACACCCTTGGGGGCATTGACAAAGTGTCCTCAGACACGTAATTTCATTAATAAGGAAAATGTAATTACAAGCAGAAGTGAGGACACATAATCTACTTGACCTCACTTGAAGAAGGAGCTTGTTTATATAGCTCAAATCCAAACTAAAATCTAGGAGAACAACCAATAACATAATCACATGAGTATGATAGGTGTCCTTTACATAGAAGTTAGGTGTTTCTATCCTAACAAACTAGAATAAACTAATTTCTAAAAATATTTAAACTAGAAAATACTTAGACTATAGAACTTTAGGATTATGAGGCCAACATTCCCCCCCTTTAATCCAAACGTTCATATTTATAAATACCAAGTTCAAATCTAAACTTAGTGAACTTTATTCTACCAAGAGGTTTGGTAAAAATATCTAAAGTTTGATCATCAGATGGACAAAAATGAGGTTTGATGATGTCTTTGATCATGAGCGATCTGATGAAGTGGTACTCGGTGTCGACATGTTTAGTCTTTGAATGAAATATTGGATTCTTGATCATCTTTATTGTTGATTCACTATCGATCAATAAAGTAGTTGGTGATTTGTGAGTTTCACCAAGACCCTGTAAAATTTTGTGTAGCCATACAATCTCACATGTTGCTTCCCAAGATGATATGTACTTTGCCTCTGCTAAAGAATTGGCAATTGTTGTCTTCTTTTTGCAATTTCGAGATATTGTTGTTGAACCCATATTCATTAAATAACCTGAAGTGGATGTTCTATCATCAATGTCACCTACAAAATCAATATCTAAATATCCAACAAGTGTAAAATTTTTGGTTCTTTTATAGAGAAGACCAAAATCTTTTGTACCTTGAATGTATCTCAGTACCCTTTTTGTTGAATTCCACTGAATTTACCTTGGTTCCTGCATAAATCTTGAAAGTATACTGACTAAATATGACAAATTTGGTCGAGTATTTGTCAAATAAATGAGACTTCCAATCAATTTCATGTACCTTGTATTGTTTACGAATTCCCCCCTTTCAAATTGAAAGTTTAAATTTCTAATCCATGGGGGTAAGAGAAGGTTTACAATCTTCCATGCCAAATTTATTTAACAATTCAGTGGCATACTTAGTTTGACTAAGGAAGATTTGATTAGGATGTTGAGATACTTCAACTCCAAGATAATAATGAAGTTTCCCTAAATCAGTCATTTTGAACCCTGTTTTAAGTTCTTCCTTAACCTGTTTAATGTGATTTTCATTATTTCCTGTTATGATTAAGTCATTAAGATAGAGTACCAGTATCACCAAGTGCTTATCCTGCATTCGAAATTACAACGTATCATCTGATTCACTTTGTTGAAAACCCACCTTTCGTAGGTAATCATCCATTTTTGCATACCAAGCTCGAGGAGCTTGTTTCAATCCATATAAAGCCTTCACAGGTTTGAAAACTTTATGTTCTTGTCCTTCAAATTCAAACCCTTGTGGTTGAGTCATGAAAATATCTTCCTTTAGATCAACATTCAGGAAGGCACTTTTGACATCCATTTGATGTAATTTCAACCCATTATGTGTAGCCAGATTGATAACCATTCTGATAGTATTCTATTTAGCTGTGGGTGAAAAAGTTTCTTTATAATCAATTCCTTCATGTTGAGAAAAACCTTTAGCAACAAGTCTTGCTTTGTGCTTGTCAATTTTACCATTGGGCTTGTAATTTACTCAATAAACCCATTTACAACCAATGGGATTAACATTAGGTGTACAATCAACTAAGTTCCAAGTCTCATTTGGAAGTACTAAATCATATTCATTAATCATTGTTTCCTTCTGTTCTTTATGTCCAACTGCTTCAACAAAAGTAGTAGGTTCAATGGAAGCATGAGAAAAATTAGCGTCTGATCTTGAAGATCCCCTAGTTCCTATTTTGTTAATTTCATCTGAATGAACATCTTTGAGAAGTTGTTCGTCCCACTTTGGCCTCTTATGTTGAGGGGATTGTGGATTTGAATCACCATTATTATTATTAAAAAGAGGATTTTAAAAAACTGAGACTCTTCTTTCATCGACTCAAGTATCTGAGGTTGGAGGAGATTCTTTTGCAGTTTTAGTATCAGGAGAGTCTTTTACAGTTTTAGTATTAGATGAATCAAACTAATTTTTTGATGAAGAGATGTCTTCTAAAGAAACAAAGTTTTTTTCAAATCAAAATGTTTTCTTTGACTTCTTCAACTTACCTTTACCCTTAGTGCTTTTCTTCTCTAAATGACTAAGGATATGACTAATCTCATCAAAACTTTTACTTCCAGTTTCATCAAAAATTACATCTCTACTGACAATGAATTTTCTATTTGAAAGCAACCTATACCCTTTCTTTTCATCAGAGTACCCAATGAAGATACTCTTCATACTTTGATTTTCTAATTTAGTCCTCTTTTCCTTAGGAACTAAAGCATAACATGTTGAGCCAAAAACCCTAAGATGATTTACCTTGGGTTTAAAACCGTACCAAGCTTCAAAAGTAGTTTATCAAATCTGATGTAGGTGATCGATTTCTGAGATAAACTGTAGTATGGACTGCTTCAGCCCAATATTTTGTGCTCAACCCTTTAAACTGCATCATAGATCTTGCCATGCCCATGCGAGTTTTGTTCATCCTTTCAGTAACTCCATTCTGTTGTGGAGTATAGGAATTTTTTAGTTGCCTCTTAATTCCATTGTCTCGAAAATAATCATTGAAGTCAATTGAAGTGAATTCTCCTTCATTATTTGTTCTCAAGGTTGCAAGATTTTCTCTAGTTGCATTTTCAACCATGTGTTGAAAATTTGCAAACTTTTCAAAAGCTTCATACTTTGACTTTAAAAAGTACACCCATGTCATTATAGTGTGGTCATCAATGAACAATATGAAGTATCGACATCCACCGAAAGAAGATTCCATTGGACCATATATATCACTGTGAATCCACTGCAAATACTTTGTCGCTTGCCATGAGCTGGTTGGAAAAGCTTGTCGTTTTTTCTTGCCAAAAAGACAAGCTTCACACTTAGAATTTTCTCTCTTGAAAGTTGATAAACCCAATACCAAATATTGGGAATTAAGTTTCAAGAGACTATCAAAATTTAAGTGACCAAATAAAAAATGCCATAATCTGAATGAAGACATTTCAAAATTCATTGTTGCTGTAAAATCATGCTTTCTTGGGATAACTTTTCCCTTCATTCTGAGTAATTTCCCATCTTCATATTCTGTCATTATTGTTTTCAAGTTATCCTTCTCTGACTTAATCTTGACCAAACCATCTTGCATGATGATTTGATATCTAGCTTGTCGGATTGTGAGTAAGGATAACATTTTTTTCTTAAAAGTTGGTACATACCAAACGTTTGAAAGAATTTCATTGAACCTTTTGCTTAAGGTATATGAGTTGTATTATCAACCAAATAGATGGGATTTAGTTGAACATCTTGAAAATTCCAAAAATAGTATTTGCATAAGTCATCTGTTGAGTAGCTCCCGTGTCCAATATCCAATCATTTTCAAATGAATCCCTCAGAAGCTTTTGGGAAATAACTGATGCTATAGAATCTTCTTGTTGAACTTCTTTACAAACATATCCATAATGATCATCCTGGTAATCTTGATCCTCTACATATTGAGTTGATGGTTGAGAATTTGAATTGGATGTTTGCTTAAACTTTGACAACTGGTCATTGCTTGTTAGGAAATTTGATGCATAATGCCTTATCCTTAAACATCTCTTACATCTCACTTGAATGGAATTATTTCCTCCTTCTGTCTTTGCATTATTATTGGGAGGATTACTTTGAAAATTTTGTTGATTAAAATTGTCATGACCTCTACCTTGACCACGACCTCTTCCCCAACGTCGATTAGTGTAACATCCCACTCTGGCGCACTTAGAAAACTTATTCTTTGAGGACACTTGCTCGCAAGTGATCTGGACTTTTATGATATTAAAACATATATCCTTGATTATGATGCGTTATGATAGATGACATGATGTTCTACTACTTTGACATAGACAGGTGCTATTGACTCGGTTTTACTGAGTGTGGAGGGTTTTTGGACCTTGAGGATGCTGAGGCATCGATGGAACCCCTTGGAATCCGGATTGAGTCAGGGAGTGTGCTATTTGGGTTGATTTATTTACTGTGATATTACATTGATTTGATGTTATGATGTGGACANGAACTGTAGGTTAACGATTACCTAGTTCGAGAGGATCCACGATGCCATGAGGGAAGACTGCAACAGTCGCTCACGATGATTCTAAGGGGTGCAAAATAAGGTGGGGGTCTTATTCCTTAGAGCCCTTAGTATCCCACAAGTTCACCTGGCGGAGTGTTCACTCCAGGGGTTATAGATGTCGACCAATCAGTCAAGTTGGCGAGTGGCACCCTTGGAGCACGTGGTGCATCCTGAAGGGCACGTCGCGCAAAAGAAATGAACGAGGCGAGTGGCACCCTTGGAGCACTTGGTGCATCCTAAAGGACACGTCGCGCAAAAGAAACACAAGAGGCGAGTGGCACCCTTGGAGGACGTGGTGCATCCTGAAGGGCACATCGCGCAAAAGAAACAAACGAGGCGAGTGGCACCCTTGGAGCACGTGGTGCGTCCTGAAGGGCACGTCGCATTGATGTTGATGCAGAAAAAAACCTAGATGGCCCTAAGACTTTTAACACATTAAGAAATTCTTAAACAACTTCCCTAAATAATTGTCGCCCCGTTCAAAATCTAAATCCAAGTCTAAAACTTCTCTAGGGTAAAATTTTGTTTAACCTAAAAAAAAAAAGGACCCAATAAAAGATAAAAATAAAAATTTAAACTAAAACCCACTTAAGTAATAGTTCAGTCTTCATAAAATTCTTGGGGTAAATGAAGAGAGTAAGAATTTAATTAAAACTAGTGGATAAAACAAAAATTGCAAAGAAGAAAGTAATTTTTAACTTGGGAAAGTATAAAAAGATATTAAATTAATAATAAAAGGGAAAGATTTAATAGCGCAACTGCCATTGTAGGTTTAATAAAAAGGGGAAAGAAGGGAATAATAAGAATTGGGGAACTAAGTAAATGGAGGAAACATAATAAAGAAAAGATGAAAACTTATGGTAAAAAGCGAGGTCAATATAGTAAGGAATCTGCAATTAAGAACCTTCTAAAATGAACTAAAATTAGCAACTTCATTTCAAGGAAAGTATTTAAAACATGTAAGGGGATCTAGGAACACCTAGGAGGATATTTAGGAGCAACTCTAGGTGGGTGAGGGAAATGAGTCAATTAATAATTTAAAGAAAATAATTATTGAAGGAAAGAGGGGGATGGACGACACTTGTGCGAAGGAGAATATTTAGAATATTTTTATTAAAACTTAATTTAAAAGTGATTTAGGGAAAGTAGGAGGTTTGGACAACTCTATAAAAGAAAGGGAAAATGAGGAAGAAAAGGGGGGATCGGTTGTTAGCGTAATGTTACGCTGCCGGAATTGTGACTTGACTGATTACTTGTGGAGAGTTGGGATTTTCCAGCTTGGATAGGAGTGGTAGCTCGGCCTTGCGAGGTGAACTGGGAAGCTAGACGAACCATATGGATTGTGTGTGGCCCCTTTGTGGCTCGGGGGGCTAAGGGGGAAGCAGAGTACCCCTAGTGATTGGCTGGGAGGTACCGGTGTAGTCTCGACGATCGACGAGCGGGAGCGGCATGGAGCAGGGGCGGCACGTAGCATGCAGTCATCATTCGAGGCGGGAGTTTAGGAAACAGTATGTTTTCATTTGTATGATAGAAGGTATTAGGACCTTAGCCCTCTCTTATTGTTATCAACATTTTTGTATTGGCATTGTGAGATGAAAAATACTTAGCTTCAATCTATTTGGGTTTTCGTTGGATTGATCGGTTTTCTTGCCTTGTTCTTCGGCGATTGAAATTGTGTTACAATTATAAAATATTTCTTCTTACTCTGTTGTTGCATGTCGATTGGGATAAAAGAGATTTTATGGCTGTGTGAATATATGACAGTGGGCATTTGTAAATTTCTGTGGGCGTTTTTATATTGATGTCGACGTTTTTAGATGACCATGGGCGTTTATAAATTTCTGTGGGCGTTTTTATATATTACTGTGGGCATTTTATTTCACCGCGGGCGTTTATACTCTACAGTGGGCGTTTTTATATAAATGGGGGCGTTTTTATATGACTGTGAGCATTTTATATATTACGGTGGGCATTTTATTTCACTGTGGGCGTTTATACTCTACAGTGGGCGTTTTTATATAAATGGGGGCATTTTTACATTACTGTGAGCATTTTATATATTACGGTGGACATTTTATATCACTGTGAGCATTTATACTCTATAGAGGGCGTTTTTATATAAATGGGGGCGTTTTTATATGACTGTGAGCATTTTATATATTACGGTGGACGTTTTATTTCACTGTGGGCGTTTATACTCTACAGTGGGCGTTTTTATATAAATGAGGGCGTGTTTACATGACTGTGAGCATTTTATATATTACGGTGGGCATTTTATATCACTGCGGGCGTTTATACTCTACAGAGGGCGTTTTTATATAAATGGGGGCGTTTTTATATGACTGTGAGAATTTTATATATTATGGTGGGCATTTTATTTCACTGTGGGCGTTTTTAATTAATGTGGGCGTTTTTATATGACTGTGAGCATTTTATATATTACCGTGGGCATTTTATATCACTGTGGGTGTTTATATACAACAGTGGGCATTTTTATATGACTGTGGGCGTTTTTATATGACTGGGTGCATTGTCACATCGTCCGTTGGCTTCTAGGTGTAAGTTGGAGTGATTGTATGCCCTTTTATATTTTTGTTTTCCTTCTGGCAATCCGTTCTAGCAATTTTGTTTGGAAATTGTTCCTGTACATTGTTTCTGGTAATCCGTTATGGCATTTTCGTTTTGTAAAATTGTTCTGAGAATTCGTTCTGGCAATGAGTGTATTGGCATTTCGTTTTTGTGAAATTTAGTTCTGAGAATGCGTCCTGGCAATGGGTGTATTGGCATTCTGGTTTTGTAAAATTTAGTTCTGAGAATGCGTCGCTGGCAAACGAAGTTCTCCCCCCTTAAACTTTCATTGATTTCAACTAATGCAGATGGAAATTGCCATGTGGTAAAATGTAGAGTTGTTTTTATCGATCATTAAGAATGGATAATTTAATTACGGATGAGGTTAATGTTAATTAAATCCTTAGTTGCATTTATCGATTATTTAAGGCTCATTGAATTATGATATTTCATTTTAATGGCTGAATGTTCTCTGTTAACTTAATGCAGTTCCTTGCCCTTTCATTTAAATCTAGTTAGTTTCTAATTGGGTTAAGAGGAAATTTGGTTTTATTGTAAATTGTTCACGGGTTTGGGTTAATGAAATGGTGCATGGTTTTTATAATTGATTAGTGGGTAATATGGTTATCATGTATGGAAAGGGGTATTGTGGCTTTACGGTTCTTGATAACACATAGATGCATTGAAATTGGAATTTCGCAGGGTTAGCGTGATATAAGATGTGTTTGATGTTTAAATCTTACTTATGGTTAGTAGGCATTCTCCTTGTAATTAGTTTTAATGGATGTATAATGCAGCCCTTACTCCCTTATTTCTTTAATGGATTTTTGGTATTTAATTCTTAACTTTTCACTTAAGTAAAATGGCTCACTTCCTCAAAATGCATAGCAAGCTACCTAGGAGTTGAACTGATTACATGAGTGGAATCGTTGTTGAATGATGCCTGACTTAAATGATATTGACCTTAACAAGTTACTAAACGTATTTAGAAGAGTCCTATGACATTTCAATTGAATTTTTGCCCATGTGGTTCTGGATTTTGTTCATCAGTTTCCTATTGCTCAACTGGCTTTTGTTTTTATTGCGTATTGGGTTTTTCTATGTTGCCCTTAATTCTGGCGGGCACCCTTATCCGATGGGTTCCTTCTGGAGGGCTCTTTTATTTGATTGGCTTAGGGTTGGGCTGTTAAATTTAGGGTTAATAAAGTTATTGTTTATTTCTATGCTGATGTTTAGGGTCCGGTTAATTTCAGGGTTAGTACTATAATTGGAATTGTCCAAAATCATAGTTGTCTGATATCAGACTCTTCGATTTGATAAAGCTAGTCGCTTTGTATATAAGTCTATGTGTGTGATTATTTTCTGTGTAAAGAATCCAGTGCCGTATCAAGAGTCTCAGGCCCTTTAAAGGAAGGGTTTCCACTCTTGCGACACACCTCTAAGGTCGAATCAGTAGTCTCGGGCTCTTTAAAGGCAGAGTTCTCACCACTGCGACCCCTGCAAAGATTACTAGTTTCTGCCTGAGCAGTCGGCCAGGAGCCTATCTGACATTCTCTCTCTCCGGAGCAGGGAACTAAGATTAAACACCCTGCTTTCATGTGCAGAAATAGTAAAATCTACTACTATGGATTCTTCCATCTGTGTTCATACTGTACATAACACAGTATGTCGTTTAATGCTTGCAGTTACTTGTTGTGCGCCTTATGTCTATGGTCGTTTAATGCTTGCAGTTACTTGTTGTGCGCCTTATGTCTTCTTGTTGTGATCATCGTGGTTGTGTCTTGTCAGTCGTCGGGTGGCGACGTAGAGTCAAGTGTGTCTGTTTCCTTTTTACACGTGCGTACACACCTTAAACAAAAAAAAAAATGCACCTGTTATCAGAGTTGTTGTTGTAACGAGGAGGTCGTTACATATGGTATCAGAGCGGGTTCGACCCGTGACTTGGGATCGCTACGACTTTCGTTGACATGTTTTAATTGTACTGTTGATGACCGAGTTGATTGTGTGCGTACAGGTAATCATGGTTAGAGGATGCCACGGAGGCAGACTACGGGGTGCTAGGGGAGGGGGCGCGACGCCTCTCGTAGCATCCACACTTGAGGGGTCTAACCCCGAGGAAGATGAGCAGGTTCTCGGACAGGAGCAGATAGCAGTGGGCAATGTTGTCGGGATGATGAGATCTTTTCAGTGCATGTCTGAGGCACTGATCAGTCGTTTGGACAGAGATGAGGCCAGGGCACTGGCACCCACTGAGGTTCCGTCGCGCGCACCGGTCGTTACTGGTAGCATTCACTGTGAACTCGAGAAGGTTAAATTTCTCGAGTTCTTTGGTGCCCCAGATGGCACCGCCGCCGAGGCATGGTTGGAGAATATGGCGATGTGCTTCGCACTTCGCAATTATACCTCCAACATGAAGGTCCGCATGGTGGTCTTTCAACTGAAGGGGAGTGCTCTTCTATGGTGGAAGATGCTCCTACCGCAACTGAACATGGCCGTTGAAGATGTGTCATGGGAACTGTTCGAGGAACGGTTCCGAGAGAGGTACCTTTCATAGGAATTCATTGAGCATCAGCTTAATGAGTTCAACGCTTTATGACAGGGAGGTCGTACGATGCCCGAGTACGAGGCACATTTTATGGAGATGCTTCGATATGCTCCACACCTAAACACAGAAAAACTTAAGGTCAACAGGTTTGTGTTTGGCCTTAACGACAACCTACGTGCAATGGTTAGGATTTTGATGCCTCAAACCTTGCACGATGACGTCCAGAAGGCCCTCATAGTAGAGGAGGAGCTCATTCAATGGGAGTCAGACTAGGACTCCAGTGAAACCAGTAGGGTAGGGTTCATCTGAAACACTACAGCACCAGACACCAGCGAGACATACGCCGGGATATCGTGGCTTCCAGAGGGGATCCACTTTTACTACACCCTGGCGACCACCGCCTCAGCAACAGACACCTTATCGGGGACCACAACATCAGCAGCAGCGTCACCCGTACCAGTGTTGAGAAATACCGAGAGGGGGGGTGAATCAGTGTTTGAGCAATAATCAATTTTCTCTCTTTTTTCACTAAAAACCTTAGGCTACTTTGTAGAGACCAGTTCTTGTATAGTCTTTAGAAAACAAGAGTGCATCCAGAGATCTTTATTTATTCATTATATGTCTATTAAGCAATAATACAGTGCAGTAAAAACAAAGCAGACCAACGCACATGAGTAAGACACATGAACACCAGGATTTAAGGTGGAAACCCAAATCAGGAGAAAACCACCGATGTTGTTGTCTCTGTCTTCAATGATTATTATTAAGAAAACATTCTACAACAGTGTACTAGTGCAGAATCATACTAGTACGCAGGCTTCTACCTGCAGAAGGATGCAACCTTCTCTCGTTTACCAGCCTTTCCTGGAAGGGAGCTTCAACCCCCTGAAAATCGCACCAGTTTCTACTGGTAAGATGCTTCTACTGAAGGCTTTAACCCTCAGATTCACTGCTGATCGCGTTTCATAAATTTTCACACTGGATCAGACTGATTCAACCTCGGATTCACCATAGTTCTATGCACTGGCCATCATCTTCTTTTAGAAGAGGCAGTTCAGGCCTCTTATTAAGACTGGTATTCCGAAATCACATCAATACACAGTTTTCTAGTGACTATGATAACTACTGCAATTATCTCTTAAGGAAACACAGAATTACTGACTGCAAGACAGCTGC
Source organism: Picea mariana (assembly GCA_032191745.1). Taxonomy (NCBI): domain Eukaryota; kingdom Viridiplantae; phylum Streptophyta; class Pinopsida; order Pinales; family Pinaceae; genus Picea; species Picea mariana. Next base: position 51,012 of record JASDQU010014285.1, on the reverse strand, counting down.
AAAAGTCTCCTAAACACATATTAAACAAGACAATAAACCCGGAGATGATGCCTCCGCTCTTCTAGTTGCTAAACCCACTACAGATAACTCTCTGTCAATGTAGATCTGTCACCCCAACTGTCAAAATGAGGTTCCTCCCTCCTCAAACCTTTCGTACGGCCTGCACAGATGACCTCAACAACCTGTAGATGTCCCTACTATAAAAAACTGGCCTCCACGTCCTGCAAAAAGACCCCTGCTGCTTAACAAAATCCTTACTGCCCACCTTTTCTGCAGATCACCGCTAGAAAATGGCATCGACCCCTTCTTAAGACCATGGGTCTAAAACCATTCAACTCTAACCCCTACTTTTGGTTTACTCCACGGCGCTCTTATAATCTTCGACTAGGGTTTTAAGATCTCGGTATAATGAACCAATAATGCGAAGGGAAAATCGGGTCCCTATTGCTCGGGACCCTCATCAAATTTGAATTAAACTTATGCGCCCATTTTTAAATCGGGTTTCGACATTCCTTATGTAATGGTTT
>JASDQU010014285.1:0-20474 GCA_032191745.1 Picea mariana | reverse complement strand
ATAAAAGAAAGGGAAAGGAAGGATGAAAAGGGGGAACGGTTAGCGTAATGTTACGCTGCCGAATTGTGGTTTGACGGATTTTCTTGTGAGGAGTTGGGTGTAATCTCAGCTTTGTGGGAGTGGTAGCTCAGCCGTGGAGGCGAGCTGAGACGCTATTCTATTCTTGGTTCTTGTGTGGCCCCTTTGCGGCTCGGGGGGTGAAGGGGGAAGCAGAGTACCTCTCGCGTTTGGTTGGGAGGTACCGGTGAGCGTTCCACGGTTGGCAAGCAGGAGCGACGCGGCACGGAGCGCGGGACGTCTTCGAAAGAGGGCGAAAGGCAACGGTATGGTTTAATTGGTTAAGTAGAATGCATTTTTATTGACAAATAAAGGATAATGATGCTATAAATCCCCTCCATTGACGGTGTGAAATTAAGCTGCCGAAGTTCAGGACTGTGCGAATGTAGAATAATGAAGCAGGATAATGTACTCTTAAATACTGCTGTTATACTTTTATTTAACTTCCTGGACTGTACAATGATTTGTATTATACTTTGGACTGTGTATATCGTTACTGAAATACTCTGTCGGCATTTCGTTTTAGCAAATGTTATTGTGTGATTGATGTTGGGCGTCTCCTTTAGTTACCGTAAGCCATCCTCGTTTTGGGAATTCTATTTACACACAGTGAGGCGATCATACGTTGGTAGTTTTTGTTATGTACAGTGGGTATTATTTTTCGGCGTTTAATTGCACTGTGTGAAATTCCTGCATTGGTCATTTTTATTAATTGCGATGGGTGATTTGTATTATACAGTGAGTCGTCTCATATTGGCGTTTGACACTGTTAGGGGGCGCATCTGCTTACTGCATTTTTGGGCATTTGCCACTAGTATTGGGCGTGTTGGAACACTGTTGTGTATTGGGCGTTTTTGGCATTGGGCAGTTAGTTTGTTGTGAGTTTTTATCATTGACAGTGGTAGATAGTGCGTTGGGCATTATTATCCTGACAGTGGGTATTTTACCAGACTGTGGACATTTAATTCATCCATGAATTGTTGTGGGGGTTGTTTTTGTTTTAGTGACCGTTGTGTCTAATTTCAGTATGCGGTTATGCCCGAGGGGGTTCATGTACGCAATGGCATTGATACGGAGGCGTTTTGACACAGAGGCATTCCTTGATGCACTGTGGGCGTTTTTGCATTTCCGGTGGGTGAACTCTGTTTGCTCGTCCTTCTTTTAAAAATCTAAATCCCTTCCCCTTACTCGCCCTTCCCTTAACTCAGACAGTGATGGTACCGTTGCCTCAGCAAGCTTTGTATGATATCAGTGATTTTACCAGGATACCCGCGAGCTACAAATGCATGGCCGCGAATTGATGGGTATTGAGTTTTATTACTCACAAGTTTGGCCCTTTTCCTTCTGTGTTTGCATGAATTCTGCGTGTGGAGGCCCCTTCGTCCGACATTTGGCCATATTGGAAAATGGCATTGAGGGCCGTCGAGTCAGCTGTTGTTCTGACATTTTCCCTCGATCGCTGCTGAAATCCAATCCGTTTCTCGAATTTCTCGTATGGTGTTGCCAGACTGAGTCGAGTGCTAAAAAGGAAATCAGACTTAAACCCCTGTACAGATTTAATTGTCAAATACCTCCACGAGGTGGACGTCCTTCCCATAAATCATTATCTAGGCCGCACAAGTAGGGTAGGCACAGAAGTTTATGCGGTGGGCGATCGAATTGCAGAGCATCGTACCCCAACTACACGGACGGTCGCCTTGACTAAACCTCTTAGTTTAATTAAATTGTTGAATTCTAAAACACGTCATGAAGGATGCTTGATATCTAATTTTCAAAGGTATTCTCAAGGTATTCTTTTTACTGTTTTAACATTTGTCACGCAGGAGGCATGAAGTGTTTTCCTACATAAATTTTGACCGGTGGCTTTATTTAATCTCATTCCACGCTTGCAAAAGCATCCCGGGATCACTCCATTCCTCACTTTGATAATGAGTAAAACCTTGAAAAAGGCCTTCAGTTTGCCAAAAAATTGGTATCGTAGAGTATGCTGTAAATAACTAAATAAATGAATAACTTGCGGTATGATGTAATGAATGTTAAGTTGAGGATGATGTCTAGGGAAAGGCTATTGATCCAGGCTATTCTTGTTAATGGTAAAACCAAAGCAATAAATGTTTAAATTAGATACTCTTGATTATAGTCAGGTTTTTAAAAATAGATTTTAATGTAATTGTGACCTTTAATTATTGTCATTAAAAGTTTACTTAATTATAGATTGCTCTTTTTCTACCTCGATGTATGTGGTTAATTTCAAGGATGATGTTACCTAGATATATGATGTGGTGTATACATTACTAATTCATTTAATTAATTGTTACCTTAATTGTTGGCAATAGGAATACTAATAACTGGCATTCCAATATTGCCCCCTTTTGTTTTAAACATTTTAAGTTTTAATATTTTATAGATTACCATCTTAATTAGGACGTACATTGATATCCGCAATTTAATGTTCCTATATTTATGATGTGATTTCCATACTTGACACGTGTAGTCCATGGTTATCTTAATTTTATTTTCAATGGTAATAGGGATAGTTGCCATGGTCATTTTAAAATTTTATTATAAGAATGCCGCCTTTTTAAATTAGGGTGTATATTGTATCTTCACTTGATGACTCCTAAAACCATTATGCTTTTTCCTTATGATGACATCTTAATTAATTACTATATTTAATCATTGTATCTTAAATATTGATAGTTGGTCATATCCAATGACGCCATTGTTAACTTTCGTCTTCAAATCTGATTATTTAGAATGCCATTTTAAGGTATAATGTATGTTATTATTTTTAATTGATATTACCTATAATTATGAGGTCTTTTTCAGTACGTTCATATCGGACTTGACTGAATGAGTCTATCTTGTAAGGTCGTTATGAAATTAGTAGTTGTAGCATATAAGCGGTATGATAACGGTAAAATCATGGTCCGGATTGTGACACAAATGATAGATAGCTAATGTTTCATGGCAACGATATTGAAATTTTAATTATTGATTAATAACTTGTGTGGTGCGATACCTTGGAATTACGTACCTTAATTTACCCCCAGTTAGTATATTAGGGTGGTTGTTCCTTTAGATAATGTTGAACTTGGGTGTTCGTTGCCAGAGTCCTTGACGCACACCTTCCGTAAGGGGCGCATTCGTACTTCTCATTTATGTCGTACTTGATTTTATTCAATTGGTTGCTTGGTCTACTTGTGTCGGGCGGGATGTAGACACCTCCATGTTCCTCAGAACATTCGCCAGCCCTAAGACCTTAAATGGTTAAAGACGATGGGAAACCGGGCTTGAGCGTTGCTTATGTGTCTTGGAGGTCCTAACCTTGCTGGGTAGGATGGGCGGGTAGTCAGTCGTATTTAGCAGTCAGTTTTACTTTGTCGTTAAATGTTGCGTTGTGCACCCTTGCCTATGGTCTTAGTTGTTTGCAGATACTCGTCGTATGCTTTTGTCTTCTTGCAATGAACACCGTGGTCGCGTCTTGTTGGATGTCAAGAGGCGACATAGAGTCAAGAATGTTTTTACTTCTACACGCGCGCACACACCGTAAACACAAAAAAAATTTGCACCTGTATACTAGAATGGTTGTCATAACGAGGCGGTTCGTTACATCCTTAGACATAAACGCACCGGTGTGTTTATGTCAAAATGACACACTAGAAAATCGAAAAATGATTTAAAAAAAAACGTCAAATCGAAAAACGTTTAAAAAACTAAAAATAAAAATTCAGAGGGTCGACTGTGTTTAGGATCCAATGAAATAAATGGTCATTTTCATCACATGCCAAACACTTAAATATAGAAAAACAAAACCATTAGATCTAAAATACCTAAAACGAAAATCCCTAATTCTGAAGTGATAGAGGGAGTTAAACCCTACAGTGAAATTTTGCATTCACGTAAGAAAAAAAAACAAGGGTTTAAGGTGAGTATGGATTTTATTTATTTTTTTATTTTTTTCTGAATTTTAATTAAAATCCAAATAGAAATACAATTTGTAAAAATAATTAATATCAAAATCAATGACAAAATTTTAAATTTTACTATGTAGGGTTTTGAGTGAATCACCATACCCTTCAAATCCCGATTTTCTGAATATTTGTGCTACTCCAAAGTATTCTTTTGCTCCATAGTGCTCTCTAGTATGTCTCTCTTCCAAATTTGTCTCCTGTAAATTTTGGCAAAATAATGAAAATATTTAGTACCTTCTTAATATTAAAAAAACTTTATAAAAAGGGTTTAGAGTGAATCACCATACCCTTCAAATTCTCATATTTTGAATAATACTGTAGTTCTAAAGTATTCTTCTCCTCCATAGTGTTCCTCTGTATGTCTCTCTTACAAGTCTCTCCCCTGCACAATTTTGCAAAATAATGAAATAGTGAATAGACTTTTAGTATTTAAATGACATTATGAAATTCGATTCCTGCTCTTTTTTTAATTGTTTAAAAAAAGTCATGCTCCTTTTTTAACTTTTTCGACATGATGGTGTGTTTATGTAATATGCACCGATGCATCCATATTACATTACTCATCGGCGCATCCATATTAATTGAAGCACCGATAACATATAATTGTTTTTTATTAACAAAATCTCAAAAAACAACATGGTTAATTTTTCAATGCATGAATACTTATTATTAATATGCACACCAGTGCGTTTTTGGTTTACAAGAGAACCGATGTGCTTTTAAAGTTATTTGAACTTTCATTTTCACATAAAATAGTATATTTATCTCAAATTATCTTTTAGTATGAATTCACATGACTTACAATACTTCAATATACATTTTATGCGTTATCTCATCTTATTCTTAAAAAATGGTTTCAAAACTATATTCAAACTCAGATTGTGGTATGGTCCCTAAAATTTATTTTAGATATGTACAAGAAAATTTATTGCTAGTTTTTCTTAAATGCAGGAAGAAAACCTTGTTATATGATCAGATGGCCAATTCTTCAAATTCCATCCCATTCCATATTTCTCAAAGTCCATCGGGAAGTTCTCCCTTTCCATCTCTAGTAAGTTTAGTGTATTTTATTTATGTTTCGATTATCTCATTGATTTTTTTTATCGATGTCAATCTCAATAAAAATGTATCCAAATTTGCAGGATCCTAATTCAGAATCGAGTTCAAATGCAGAAAATATTCCAGTATCGGTTAAAAAACGTCGGAAGGTCTTATAAGAAGCAACATACTGCAAGAAGTTGGTAGATGAAAATGGACAACCACTTTACTCTGCCAATTGTGACATTCCATCTTCCAGCCACAGTCATGGGTTGGAGATGGTAATCATTGTTTGGTATAATGTAATTTGAACAAACAAATTACTGCATTGTGCTTAATAATATCATCAATGTACTAAGTTCAATATTTTTGAAATTAAGATTATTCTGATGCTGAGCGACCTACCTACCATATTCTGTTTCACCCCACAACAATGTCAGCCTGAGAGAAGGCTGCAATGAGAGAAAAACTTAGAGAGGTAGCATACCAAGAATGGTTGAATCAACCACCTATTCAATTCTCACTACGTCTAGATTCACCAATTAGGAATGACTGCAACAATAGTAGTTATTTAGAATTTGGCAATAGAGACAATTAAAAAGAGGTTGGTATGGATGATTACTTATGAGATACGACTTCCATGGAGACAATGTTGTTAGATGCAACCTAGAACAATGATCCAGGGGATGATGCTCATATCATTGATACCATTTTCGAAAGCCTAAAATCTTCTTCCACCACCCCTCTCTTTAGACCTAGTGCCCTGTCAAAGTCTACCTAGCTTGGGACAACAATGTTATTGTACAACATGAAAGCAAAGTTTGGCATGTCAAACGGATGTTTCTCGGAAATATTGACGTAATTGACCAACAAGTGCCTTATATTAATTTTGAGAAATCTTGTCACACAATCAACATTAGAAATGGTTGCTTTTATAAAGATTAAATAACCTTGTACATTTCTATTTCCCACTAACTACAGGATATTGAAAGATAAGGTTCTTCCTAGTGATAATGTTTTTCCCAGTAGTTATGAAGAAGCAAAGAAGTTGTTTAAAATGTTGGGTGTTGAGTATATATCATATCATGCATGTCTAAGTGATTGTATTCTATATAGAGGATAATATGAAAACAAAGAGATATGTCTAAAATGTGGGCATGACAGGTACCATAAATCAAATAAAATTGGTAAATCACATGGTCCTCCTTAAAAGATATTGAGACACATGCCTATAATCTCAAGTATTCAAAGGCTCTTTCATTACAAAGAATTAGCTATGTTGCAAGGATGGCATGCCTCGTACAGAAGTGAGTCAGGAGTTATGTGAATCCTAACAGATTCAATATCCATGAAGCATATAGAGAATATATGGCCGAAAAAATTAAGTACGAATTCTATGAGTCAGCATAGTAATGGATGGTGCGAACCCATATTACCTACAAAATACCGATTTTTTTTGTTTGGCCTATAGTAGTGATCAATAACAATATCCCTCGATGGTTTTTCATGAAGAATGAACATATTATGTTTTCTCTTATAGTCCCTGGTAGAAGATAAGTGAAGAATATGGATGTCTACCTACAACCATTGGTAGATGAATTGAAGGAATTATGGGAAGGGATACATGTATATGATGTATCAAGACCCATCGCAACCGAAATAAGTTTTACATTGTATGGAACATGTGATTACAACACACATGATTATCCATACTTAGGAGTTTCATATGGTAATTAACATAGTTATTGTTTTGTTTATATATGTAACAATATTTATTTTCATATTTAATTATCTATGATTAATATTCTATTCTTAAACGTTAACGTTCTATGTATACAACAATTTTGCAGGTCTTGTAACTAAAGGCTATCATGGATGTAAATGTTGTATACCTTCTCTGAAGGCTCGGTGGTCCAACCACCTATGAAAGCCAATATACAAATGCTTGAGGGTATTCCTCCCAGAAGAATAGCCTTATAGAAGAGAAAAACCCATTTTCAATAGTAAACTACAGAGAACCAAAAGGCCTGTAATAATGACACCAACAACAAGGATTAGAGCATATCAGAGAGAAGGAGATTATAGAAATGTTCGATTCAAATGAGGATCTTATGTTCGATGATCCATAATTATTTGACACCTATGTTGATAAATTTCCAACTGGGATGAAAAGGAAATATATCTTTTATTATCTCCCCTATTGGGAGCATCTTAAGATTTCTCACTTACTAGATCCTATGCATATATTTAAAAAAAGTTCATCTTCTTTATGGAGGCACATATCATCGAAATAAAGTGACACATTGGATGTGAGGAGAGATATTATTTATTCAAAAAAAAAAAAAAACATTGGCCACGACAATAACGTAGAGGAGAGGCTGGCCCCTCTTGGTCTTTCAAAGAAGGTGATGTCCCATGGATTTTGAAGAAAGAAGATCTTTCTTTGGCAAAGGAAGTTATATTGGGTGTGAATGTGCCTTAGTTATATGAGTCTTCCCTACGATGTTGTTTCACTGTGCGTCAACGCCATTTTTTGGGATTGAAATCACATGACCATTTGAACCTTCTAAAGGTACAATGTATGCCAAAAATATGATTTTATTATTTGTAATTTTTATCTTTATGCCATGGCATAAAACGTAATTAATTTTTTATGTGTTTACTTTGTAGTGTCATTATCCTCTGCTCATGCATGGGTGTGTGAACCATGACTTCCCCCATGACCTAAGGTGTGCCATATCTAAATTATCTGCATTTTTACGTTGGATCACATCAAAGGAGATTCATATGGCTAGCATTCCATGGTGGTGTCAAGAGATATTTGAGATTTTTTTATGTTTGAGAAGGAAATACCATCGAGTTTCATGGACTTGTAGGTTCATCTTCTAATTCACCTAGTATATGAGGTTGAATTAGTAAGGATGGTCTCTTGTCATTGTATGTTTCTCTTAGAAAGGTACATGAATAAATTGAAAGGATTTGTTCGTCAAAGGGAAAAAACTGAGGGGTCTATGGCAGAGGGGTACATATCATATGATTCTTTCTATTATGCCAGTGAATACATCAAGCATATCGACAACACTCAAGGTGCAATGATTTGAGATGAAGAAAGGGATAAATAAAAAAGAGAAGGCGAGCTTCTCCAAAGGAATGGGAAAATGTGCTTGATAAACAATAAGTGACTTATTGTTTGTCAAATTTCTACACAGTAACTATTCACACTGAACTTCATAATGTATATTTTCATGATCTCATATGTACTATATGTTGGTTTGATTTCATGAATACACCAACAAATTCAAAAATTGATGCCATCAATAAATTCATTCTTTACAATTCAGAGGCAACACAACCATGGGTTGCATTGTACGAACATAAGAGGAAGAAATGAGAAAGTGACAAGAAAGAATTCAAATGGTTGAATGGAAGAAGAATACCTTACCCTGATCATTTAAAATAAAATATGCCAATGATATACCCCAACAGTTGGGTTGTTGACCAAGTCAGAGATAAATATGGTGCATACAGTCATTACCCGTGTGAAGAAGAGGATGCACTAAGCATAGGGATTGGTTGCAGCAACTCGGTAATAATATTTTTGTGTACACAATTCTTAACTTCATAATGCCTATTGGAATTGTAAGTACATCTTTCTTATTTTATATTTTAATGGTCGGTTTCTTAGACACATATTGACACTCTGATTTGTTCACTTTTTTATAGGTGTATTTATCCCCATCTATGTGGGAATATGGACATTATTTTCACACAAAGGATGTTGATGATGGACACATGACACAGGACTATGGAGTGGAAGTCAAGTTCGACAAATCTAGTCGTGCTAACCACCACGATCAAAACACCATACATGGGAAGTTCGGTTACATTAGAAAGACACAAGAGATCATTCGAGTGGAATTATCTTCTTTCCAATGTATTATTTTTAGGTGCAAGTGGTGGGAAACCTTTGATCGAAATAATGTAAAGGAATATCCAGATACTGGGATGATATGTATCAACTTTAAAAATATGTGGGATGAAGCTAAGGAGCCTTATGTTTTCTCAAAACACTACAACCAAGTTTTTTTTTACCCAGATGTGTTGGATAGGGATTGGTGGTTTGTATTAAGACACAACCCTAGATCAAAACATACTTTTGAGAACAACAATGTTATCATGCAAAACGAGGAAGATAATCATGACGAAAACAAAGTAGAGTGATATATTATACATGTTTTATTCTTTAATTACTTATTTTTATGTTTTCAAATCTATAACGGATTTAATAATTTGATTATTAAATTTATAATGTTTTTGGCATTTAATATTTCATATGAAATATTTTTTTTTATTGGATATTATAATTAAATGTTATGTGTAAATGATATAAATATTTTTCCATTGTAAATCTAGATGATATTTGTATTTTTAATATTTTAATTTTAACTTTTACTTTAAAAAACAATATATTATTGTAATGTAAATATCTAATATTTTATATCATAATTTTAAATTGTATTTATGTTACTCACCATTTCATATCATTACCATATAGTAATATATTGTATTATTTTTGTAATTTTGAGTTCATACATACTAATTAGAGGACGATTCACATGTAAAATGAACTTTCTAAGTGAGTTTTTCAAAAAAACATCATTATCCTTAAATAACTAATGCATGTGTCCCTCTGTAAACCCATATAATAATATATACTTAAGATATAACATAAAAATCAAATACATAATATATTATGTAATATAATGAATATAATATATTATGTTATATATTAATTTTATATTATAAATATAATAATATAATATAATATAATGAATATACTATATTATATTATATATTAATTATAACATAGTAAAATATAATATATTAAGTTATAGATTAATTTTATATTACATATAATATATAATAATAATAAATATTTAATTAAAAATTGAATTAAACATGTACATGATAAGATTTTTTTTCCCCTTTAATGTCTAAAACACATATAATTTAAATTAATTCACTATATTGTCACAACTTAGGAATATTTTCTATCAAATATTATTTTTAGTGTTATTGTTTTCTATCTCATAACGTTGTAAAGAAAAATGATTTGCAATGGATACAAATCAGATCGACACTACTTTGATATTATTTAATTATGTCGAAGACATATCTTAGTGTTAGGTTTTGTAGAAAACTTGTCAAGAGGCCACAAATCTGTCAAGAACAAAACTTGTATATGGGAAAATATTTTTCCCAAAATCTGGACAAAACCTGATTTTTCCCAAAACCTGGGCAAAACCTGTCAACCAAAAAAACAACTTATAAATTTTCAAAAACCACCATTTTTGTTCACTTATGGTAGGTGGCCTTTTGATAGGAGGTTTTTTTAAAGTCATTTGACTTAATGACATCTGCTCTCACATCACAGAACTTGGTCAGACTCCCTCACTCTCTATTTGATTTACCCTCGAGCTTCACTGCTTAAGCCATTTATTATTGGTGTTTGTCTTGGTTAGAAACATTTTGTATTTGATTTACCCTCATCGCTTAAGGAATTTATTATTGATGTCAGTATGATTTTATTACTTGGGAGACCTCTTCAAGGGTGGCAGTGGTGGTTGAGTATTGATTCGTATACAACTTGAACACTTCATTACACACAATATATTCACATTCACCACGTGTCTTGTCAAGTATGCTAGCCCCACTTTGGTTCAGGTTTCACAACTTCGTGAAGCTATGTATTTCTTGCCCGCAAAACTCTAGACTCCCGATTCCTGATTTCATTACTTCGTTTCCACGTGTCACTCTTGAGATCAACGACTGAGATCTGTTCGCGACTTCGAACTTCATGATTCTCTTTTCGGCAAGCCTCCAAACTTCCCGAACTCTAAAGTGCCGAACACCTTATGGCTATCCTCCACGTAGATTTCTCATATATGATGGTCTGGAATCATTCGTCTCCCCCCCGAAATGAATCTTGTCCATTGATTTCAATGAAGACTCCAGGGACTTCTCTCCTTGAATATTTTCCACTGCTCTCCCTCTTGAACTTTACTTCCTCAATTTCCCCTGGATCCTCTGAACACCTCCTTTGACACTTTGTCGAAATATCAATATGTGCACGCCTTCCAACAGATTTCCATTCATGACTTAACTTCTCCTTGTGGATGGCTTCACACTCCTTGTGGCTATTCCCCCAACTGCTTCTATCTCTCGTGACTGGAATCACGCTACATATCTTGATATTTCGAGTCTAAAAAATCCCTCACAAACTCCTTGCAGACGTCAATGCACTCCTTGCATACATAAGTTTTGTTATCCCTTTTGAGTTTTCAAGTCGAAACAGACTCAGTCATGCACTCCTTGCAGACAATATGCATGCCTTGCACTCACTCAATGAAGAGAAACAATTGAAACTTATTCACTCTTCATAGTGACTCATACATTCAACAATGCAAATGCAGTCATGGATTCAAGAACAAGAAATAATAGAGAATTGAAAAATAACAAAAACTCTACCATTCACTCTTTTAGATAGACACAACAACCATGCACCTTTGAGACAATATTCCTCTATTATTATATTCATTCAACTGAAACTTACCTACATTCATACACTATTCTTCACTACTCCTTAACATGTACGTTGTTAATCGACTATCTTTTATTAGCATCGTTCCAACAACAACCACTACTAGGAAATAATACAAAGCTTTATACAAAGGGGTTCTCTTCGAGCCTTTACCTCCAACTACTCTATGCTATCTTATCGAAATTAAATGCTCTGAACTACTTAACATATATTACAATAAATATTGATTCAGACAGATAAGAGTGTAAGCTCCAGATCTGTACTGCGATCCGTTTCATAAACAAAATACATTCCCCATCGATATTACATGATGGTTCTGCCTCTGATCATTAAAGAAGTTCATAACTCAAAAAAAATTATTTTTCAAATATTACATTAAGAAACTGATCTTTGAAATTCAAATATTTCAAAATACGCGCTAGTGCGCCTAGCTGTCTCCCACTTGTGCTTTGTTGGCGATGCTCCTGCATCATACTCCATTGGCTAAAAAACTCATGGACTCCTGCATCATACTCCATTGGCTAAAAAACTCATGGACTCCTGCATCATACTCCATTGGCTAAAAAACTCATGGATATCCAGCTCTAGATTCTCCACCATCTCCGTGGATACTAAGTTTTTAGTGCTTCCACTGTCAATTATCACCTTGCAAACCATGTCCTTTGTTTTGCAGGATGTCTTGAACAAATTGTTCCTCTATGTTGGTTTTTCAGTTTCTGCCTCTTTCTTCAAAAGAACCTTCTTCCTCATCAAGGATTTCACATCCTCTGCACCTTCTACCTCAACATCTTGCCTCTAGGATTTTGAAATGTGAGCTTCGCCTCCTTTCTTTGTCTCGGGACAATCCCAATACATGTGTCCTATTTTTCGAATGCATAACATCTCACTTATCCTCCTCTGCCTCTACATCTTCCTCTAGGAAAAGAGTTTCTACCACCACCATGTCTTCCATGAGAACTTCCTCCCCTCTCAGAGTGACTATGTGGTTTCTCCACCTCATCTTTGGGCTCCTGTGATTTCTCCTGAGAAACTCCTTTTCCTTTGTTCAAGCTTCAAACTCTGTTTTGTTGACTCTACTTCCTAGCCAACTTCTGTTCTTCTTTAAGCGTAATTTGATACACATCCTCCACTGTCATGACTTTCGCCATACTGATTTTGTCCTGGATATCATACCTTAGGCCATTAATGCATCTAGACACTTTCTCTTCGTCCCTCTCTCTCTATCTAGCTCTAATGTTCAATTTGTAGAACTCCTCTGTGTACTCCTTCACAATCAATCCTCTTTGTCTTAGGTTCTGCATCCTCCTGAATAGACTTATCTGGTAATCATTGGGCATGAATTTCACCTTCAACTTGGCTACAATTCGATCCTAACTCTAGATGTTTCCTTTTCCCTTGCTCCTTCTGTCGGGTCGCAGTTCATCCCACCACAATGCTACATGTCCTTTCAACCTAGTGACAACATGTCTTACCTTTTTCTCTTCTTCGACATCCTCATAGTCGAAATACTTGTCCATTGATGTATCCAATCAAACAATTCTCGTGTGTCTAAATTTCCTTCATACATAGGGATGCCAATGTTTTCTCTGGCTCCCAATTTGACAACCACTTTCAACAAACATTCTTCTGCAACATCCTCAGCTACAACTTCTTCAACTTCTACTTCATCAATTTCTGCCTCGCTGACATCTCCAACATCAGGCACTCTCCTTTGTGTTGTCTCCATGGCATCCAACCTCGCACGTAACCCTTTCCATAGATCTTTTGGCTACGGGTGGCTCAACACGTATTCTAGGCGATATTGTGTTGATGCTTCTAATACCCCTTGTCGATATCAGTTTATCTTTCTCCCTACAGAAGTCAATTATGTACTCGCTATGATACCACTATGGCGCAATCTCCCTCCCCTTCAAAGGGTTTCTTGACCTCCCAGTCTTCGATTGGTTAAAATATTGATTTGAAGTGACTCTTTGGGTCCCTTTTTCCTCCTAGTGAGCACGGCTATGACCGTGGGTCTACCCCTTGGCAACTTGCACTTCGAGGATATCCCGAACTCTTCCTTCTCTTCTTACCAAAATGCGTTACTCTAAATCTTCGATCTCTCCCCACTATGGTTCGAGTTTCACAACGTCACGAAACTCTGGGTTTCTCGCCCACAGACCTCCACACTCTCGATTCCCAAATTCCTTAATCCATTGCCATGTGTCACTCTCGCGATCAATGGCTGATATCCGTTTGCGACTTTGGAATTCGTGATTCTCCTTTAAGAAAGCCTCCAAACTTCCCGAACTCCGAAGTTCCAAACACCTTATGGTTATCCTCCACGTAGCTTTCTCAGATATGATGGTATAAAACCATTCGTCTCCCCCCCTAAAAGAATCTTGTCCACTGATTTTACTGAATACTCCAGGGACTTCTCTCCTTGAAGATTTTCCACCGCTGTCCCTCCTAAAATTTACTTCCTCCTTTCCCCAGGTTCCTATGAACACCTTCTTCAACACTTGGTATAAATCTCGATTTGTGCATGCCTTGCAACATATTTCCATCCATGACTTTACTTCTCCTTGCGGATGGCTTTGCACTCCTTGCAACTGTTCCCCCAACCGCTTTGTCTCTCATGACTAGAATCACACTACCTCTTTTGAGATTTCAAGTCTGACAACTCCGTCACGCACTTGTTGGGGACGTCAATTAACTCCTTGCATACATAAGTTTCGTTATCCCTTCTCAGCTTTAGAGTCGAAACAGACTTAGTCACACACTCCTTGAAAACACTATGCATGCCTTACACTCACTCAATGAAGAGAAACAGTTTAAACTTATTCACTCTTCACAGTGACTCATACATTCAACAATGCAAATGCAGTCATGGATTCAAGAACAAGAAATAACAAAGAATTGAAAAATAAGAAAGTCTACGATACATTCAAGTGAAACTTATATACATTCATACATTGTTCTTCAGTACTCCTTAACATATACACTGTAAATCAACTATCTTCTATCAACATCCTTCCAACAACAACCACTACTGAGCAATATTACAAAGCTTTATACAAAGGGCTGCTCTTTGAGCCTTTCCCTCCAACTACTCTATGCTATCTTATCAGAATTAAATGCTATCAACTACTTAAAATCTATTATAATAAATATTGAGTGAGACAGATAAGAGCATAAGAAGATAGTAAGCTCCAGATCTGTACTGCAATCTATTTCATAAAACAAAATACATTCCCCATCCAGCTTAAGCGATGGTTCCGCCTCCGATCATTAAAGAAGTTCATAACTCAAAAAAAAATCTTTGTCAGATATTACATTATATTACATTAAGACATTGATCCTTGAAATTCAAATATTTCAAAATACGTGCCCAGCTGTCTCCTGCTTGTGCTATGCTTGCGATGCTCCTACATCACATATCAAGTAACCGCCTATAAGTTGTGACCGTGCTTCTCTAGCCGTGATCAATTTCTATTGCGTCTGGTAGGCCATTTTCGTGCAGTGCCAACACAGAGTGCCCCGAGCCAACCCCTACGTAGAGCTCTTTGAACTCAGGACGAAGGAGACCCTGCTCGCTTAGGTTTTGAAAGATCACGGAGTAGAATTCCACGTACTCTCTCCACACCTTGCTCGCCCAGATATTCTTTTGGGCGTGGAATTCGATCCCTAGACCTCAATAGGGTCTACGTTTGTAGAGAGAAACTGCCTTGGAGACCTCAGGTTAGTTGTTATTGTTGGAGGACATAAATGAGACCGTCTGGAACGAAAATTTTGGATTACTCTTGAAATTAACGATGCAGTCATATGGATAGTCCAAGAGGTCACAATTCGCGGTTGTCTAAAATGCTCAGAAGAGTCGGTAATTGCTTAAATTTGGCGTGCATTACTGCTTAAAGTTTACCTATGGCATAAGGCACCTCTCGATGGAAATATTTCTGCCAACAAAAGGGTCGTTATAGCCATACTCTACGAGGGAAATGGTCGCATCATTTCATCTTCTTTTTCTAGGTGTATACTGTTGTAAGTTGGGCATTCCATTGATTTTCAAGAAGGGGCCACCTCGCCCATGGTAGCTTCATGGGTCTTCTCCCTTTGTGATTATTTGTAATGAGAGATAGAAAGCTAATGCCCCCTTGTGGGCATGATCAATGAAAAACACATATGAAAATCCCAGCTGCCAAATTCAACTTCATGGCGTTATTGAACTTGTCTCAACCACCTCCATTCCCTGGTAGGTGGCAGGATAAATTGTAAGCGAGTGGGGATATCCTGATAAGGTAAAGAATGCTTGTATAAAGGTTTAGTTAGAGATGGTATAATTTAAATGTGTGCAGTGATTAAATTGAATTTCATTGTTTGTTATATTACGATTTGTCGAGTTTTTTTTTTGTGGTGAATTAAGTAAAAGTGGGGGAGGTGGTCAGGCAAATCCCCAATATTTCCCGTCGAATATTGGGGATTTGCTGGACAATTCACGGTTGTCCTGATAAATTGCAAAGGTTGTGTCTGGAACGCTTCACTTGGTAGATCTCCTTGTGGGTAGCGATCTACTGCAAATTTCTGACTTCTTCTCCGACAACAACAATTTCCAGACACCCACGGCACGATCAATGACTCCTAAGGGAGTAGGGCATGACCAACATGCAACTAGAAACATGTGGCATCAGACTTGACAGATGGAAACCGATACTGCCTCTCTTTCTCCAGTTCGAAGAGAATCACTAATCTCTCATCTCATTTATCCCAAATTAAATTAAATTTATCTGACTTTAATTGTAGTTTTAATGTTATGTGGTGTGTAGGATTGTGTATGTAAGAGAATTCCATTCATTGCACACTCCAACCTCGACATTTTTTATGCATAAATATACATGAGTGAATTGTATTATTTGAATTCAATCCTTCACTACAAATTAAAAATAAAGAGAACATTTTCTCAATAGGTTGTTCAAGGAAGAATGTTGGAGAGGTCACATCAGGAATGGCCGCAAAATTACAAGGTAAACCAATGCAAGAGAAAGAAAGAGTCAACGACACTGCACATAACTTCATGTAACATATTTTGTGATTTCAATATTGAGTTATGGTTCTTATTTTTTAATGCTTATGTTTTATGTATTTTTTAATTTTTTCATGCCAAGAAATACAGATTTAATAACCGGACTTAGGGAAGAAGTTTTCATGGGTGAAGTGGTTAATCACCATGGAAAAAATGGGTAGTTTTGGGAATATTAAACCCATCGTGGAATAAATCCATGATGGAGCATTTCGGACCAGAATTGTGGAAAGACGAGAATAAGATGATTTTGTGCCGTATTAGAATGATGAAATGGGTAGACAAAGTGAGATTCCTAGAACGTTCAAAGTCTTTCGGTGACCTGATCCATGGAGCATAAAAAACGAAGTAAAACTGAAAGGGAAAGGAATGGGTGAGGTTTCACATGATACAGCAGCAGGAGGAGGAACAAGAGGCCGAGCAACAACCCAATGGAAAGGCCAATGATATCATCCCACCCACTGCTTCAGTTTATTTAAATACCCAATGCTGGTAAAGATAATATTGCCCAATCCCTTCCCATCCTTGTACTTTTAGTTTTGAAACCGCTTGGATTCTTCAGTTTCAAATGTCAACGATATAGACATATTTATATTGCATTTGGGCGTGCATGGCCGACCGTTTTATGGAGGATCACTATGAATGTTTCAAAGCTTACTCCCAGTTCCACCATCTCGTGGCCTCATATCTCACGCTGTATGACAGTGTAAGATCCACATCACTACCCCAGGTTTTCAAATTAAGCTACATTCTACTACATTGAAGATTTGCATAGAAGTCAATCTTCTTAAGCATAGCAAGACTTCCTCCTTGTTTTCATAGTTACAGGATAAGGCCCACAACACATGCCAACTAAAATAATATGCACAAAAATTTGAGACATAGGAATAAATATGCGAGTATTGCATAAAATTACAGACGAAATCTCAAGAAAAGACACACAAAATTAGGAGAAATTGCTAACGGGGGGTTGTTTCTCAGCAGTGAGACGGTGGCATCTCACCCACCTGCCAAGGCTTAATTCCCTGGATGCATGAATAATTGGTACGGGCTAAGTTTAAGTCTCTGCGATATTGATGAAAGAGTACTCCTTATCGCAATATAATAGACTATAGCTAATTGGAAGTGCTTATTGTGAGAGTTCGTTCCTCGTAACGATTGTTTCGCTGGCCTAGGAAAACGTTGCACGATGCACCTAGTGATTGACCTAGTGATTGCAATGATTATTTTTGAGTTTAAAGTAAGAACTTCCCCAAAAGGAGAAAATGAGTGAAAATCTTTAAACTTCTCATTTAAGCAAATCACTATTAAGCTCACTAGAAAAAACAGTAGTGAATAGAGAAAATGTAATAGGAATTTTTTTAGATATAATGGTCATAATTTGAATTAGGCATAAGTTAAATGTATTTTTATGTATTTTTGTTGTATGATACAGTTATAACAAAACTTAAAGTCGCTTTTTATTTTATTTTAGTATGTGAATTTTTATGGTTCATCAATGTAAACATTTTTGAATTTTGATTTGATTATATAAGAGTTTTGAAATGATTAGAGTAGAAATTCCACTTTTCATTAAAGGATCAACTGGTAACTTTTTAAATGATATTCTAATGGTGAAAGGAGTGTGCGAATGTTTCAAAACTCCGATACAATTAAAAATCCAGATTCTCTATATTAACCTGATCTAAAAGACCTAATACAAAATTGTTCCATCCAATCCAATCCAATCTAGATTAAAATAATCTATGGATTAGAAAACCAAACATTACGTTGAGAGGGGTTAAGCAATGCCTTTAAAGACTTGATTTGTTCATGGCCACTAAAACAACAATATTATTCCGCAACTTCGTTTTTCCGAATGTTCGACGTTTTTTCAGTAGTCCTCTTAGCACACCTTACTGCAATTTATTATCTACCGAGATTAGGGTATAGATATAAAACAACTATCACAAGCTCAGACATTAAGTGTGCCTGCACATATATTACAATTCCCAACTCCAGCACCTACCAATCTAATTTCAAGTTTTCACAACAAACGTATGGGGGTATCATATCCACACCTGCTGCAATTCCTGCAACCACAGGTGACCGCTCCTGATAAACATCATCCAAAATACTTTAAAAGGAAACAGAACGAAAACCAAAATGCTTTAAAAGGAAATATAACGAAATTCCAGTACAAAATTATTATTGAACTAAAGCGTGTGACTATGTATTCCGTAATGCAACAACAATGACGGTCTCTGCGCTCCCAAATCATATTGTCCAACAGTATGCAGTTCAGCTAGCTATACCACAACAAGGAGGTGACCCATCAGCTTAAGGTCCTTCGTTCGAACAGGAAACAAAATGAGGAAAGTTGAAGCAGTAGATATGAATATAGCAATATGCATTCTGTAAACATTTAAAAAAACAAAGACTTCTGCCATTTTTACAGCTAATTTTTATTCAGTAGTGAATAGATATGCTACTTCTGATCACATTCGTTGTTATAACATTAACTCCCTCTAATACTCTCAAGAGAAGAAATTATGTATTGTTTTGATGGTGTTTCAAAGTGGCATGCAATTTTAATCATGCTAGCGTGGCATCAAAGATTACATGGAAGCTTTAGGTTATTGGCTTAAGTTTGTTGGGAGCTCTAACAAAAACTACGATATGTGTTATAATGTATTCACTTTATATAGGCCACACAGAGAACAATTTTATATCTAGGATGACCATAGCATCGTTGTTTTAACCAATATGATAAAATATATCCTAGTGAGCTGCTTGGCTTTGCAATTTTGTAGGGTTTTTTTTAATGAAATTAGTAATTTATTCACACAAATCTCTCTTTTAATGTTATATATCTAGACAAAAAGTTTAATAGGACAAATATTTTAATACGAGGTGTACAATTTGATAAAGTCGAATATGTAGTATTATACTATTATTAAATGAATAGTAAACATAAATTCACTTTAAATTTGATATTATAAAGCATAAATTCATCTCAATTTGAAATTTAATTAAGATTTATTATATATATATATATATATATATATATATATATATATATATATATATATAAACAAATTAAAATTTAAACATAATACATAATGTAAATATAAAATGAAACATAAAATATATACATAAAAAATGAGTTAAAATCTAAACATAATCTATAATTTACATAAAAATGAAGGATAAAATATATATATATAAATGAGTTAACTAATTTAAAAAAATAAAAATAAAAAAATTATAATTAATTAGTTTTAATTGAAATTTAACTATATTATATAATTTGATTATGTAGATTTCCACAATTAGTCATGATGTTGGAGAATTTTTAGTTTACATTTCTAAAAATTTTCCAGTATAATATATAATTTACAGATAAAACAAAGCAAATGAAAACAAGTGAATGCAACAAGCATTTGTAAATCAGTAAGTGAATTTCAAAAGTATTTAAGATTTTTTCCAAGCCAGTTGATGAATGAAGATCTAAGTGGATATTCTAAAATCTATTCTTTTATCTTTATACTTTTTCCTCCTTTGACATTTGATCCCTTTGAATTGCCAACCTCTTACACAGTTTACATACATCCACAAAAATTCTCCACTATAATATATAGTTTAAATATATAATTTACAAATAAGATAAAACATAAAATATATATTCAAAAATAATTAAATAATTTAAAAATAAATAAAAAAACCATAATTTAATTAGTTTCAATTAATATGGTGAATTTTAATATAT